>PVIH01008446.1:0-90901 GCA_004025045.1 Sigmodon hispidus | reverse complement strand
ACTGATGTCATGGCTTTCTCGTGCCATGGATCATCTGAAAGAGTGGGTGGGAGTAGGTGCAGCTGGCAGACTCATGGTTCTTGTACTCGTGCTTTGCCTGTGGTGCATTTGCCGTCTTAGGGTTCTACAAGGACGGGATGCAGCGAGGTTAGTTCAAGCCTTCACAGCCTTAGAGGCTGGCCAATCACTACAGGTGTGGTTTGCCACTCTGAAAGTTAAGTAAACAGTTCCCATAATGTGCAGATGCAGGTTGCGACGCTAAACAGTGCAGTCAAATTACCTAGCTATGTTTTTAGGAATTTGAGAGGAGTATGTCCATTTGCATGTGGGTTGTTGCCCTGAATCTCCCGCCTCTGCGAAAATAGGGTATGGACGGGTCCTGAGGTATCTAGGGGGACGCCTCAACGATATTCTTCGGATGATGTTCCAGTTGCACAGCAGAGAATGGACCACTGCCCTACCTGTGTCTTTTATTAAAACAAAAAGGGGGAACTGTTGGGAGCTGCGTGAGTGCCGCGCCTTAAAGATGGCGCTGGCTTCCGCCTTCTGCCACCCCGACGGCGAGCGCTCCTTTCCACAAACAATTCCAAATATGGTTTGTGCGGAGCTGACTCGCTTGCTTCCGTATGCGTGGCCCTATGGTAGAGGCCCACGTGGCAGTAGCTGAGTGGTGAACCTGGGGTTTAAAGTTGGCTGCACGGGCTGGGAGCGGCTGCTGCAGAGTTTTTCAAATAAAGGACCTGGTCAATTGCCACGGAAGGATCCTGGTGCCGTGTCTTTTCCTGCTGGTCGGGGTTTGGCGCGGCGCAATCTGCTATTTTTTATGTCTCAAAAATTCTTAATTATATACTAAAGTAATAACTGAGAACCAAAAATAAGATTCGCTCAGCTTCCTGCCAAATTTTTCTCTCTATCATTACTGGTTGTATATGTTTTATCTTTAAATGCCAATTATTACCAAATTAACTCCATAGAAAACTGACTAGCCAAAATAATAGTCATAAATATCTAAAGGTTTTTTCTATTGGAAAGGACATTTTGCATTATCCATCAAATGAATATTTGTATAATGATCTAGAAAATGCACTTGTAGCATAAACTCTTTGTAAACAATGAAAATTTGCACCTTGAAATAATATAAAAAGAGCAGGTAGCTTTTTACCTTCCATAGAGCTCAACTCAAATATGGACTGTGATTTTATGCTGATCAGGACAGACAGAAGCATTGGCACCTTCTAAATCTATTTACTTTAACTCTCCAAAGCTTCAAAAAATTTCCTGAAAGGAATACAAACCATTTCTCATTTAGTAATACTCTCATCAATAATAAATCTGTAACTCAAGGAATATTCTAACCTTCTGTAAATAGCATTGCACTTTACTGTATGACACTGAAAAATTAAATTGTTTTTATTTTATTTGTAGAAGGAAGAACATTGTAGGAAAGACATGTCTTCTTCCAATTATTTGCTAAATAATGGCACAGAGTAATAGAATCATACCTTTAGAAAAGACGCTAACACTGCATATTGTAGGTTTTCTTCTCTTTTAATATTTTGTTCTTAAAGGTCATGTCTTCCTAAAAAACTAGGTTAACTCCCAGCCAGCTTATTCTCCTGGTCTGTCTGTCTGTCTCTTGAGGATTTAGGTGTCAAAGCACAAGCTTAATAGGAATATAAATAATCTACTGTGTTTGCTCTTAATATTTTTTAAAAACCAATAAAATATTATTGCAAGCATGAAATTGCAAAACTAAAATTATTATCTAGATAAGAAAATATTTATAATAATGAACTAGGTTTATGAATCTGAAATAAAGCAACAAAAATTGGGCTTCTAAAATGAGAAAAAGAAGCAAAGAAAGTGTAATTGCTCTCCATTCAGAGAGTCACAATGATTCATTGGCTCTTTGTGTTAGTGTTCAGATAAAGGATCTCAATGATAAACCATAGATCAAAGAATTCTAATCTTATGCCTATGGCCACTAGTGTTACAACTTCGACAATAGCAACATAGGATGTAATTAATCCTTTCTTTAGCAAAAATTGTATTTGCTGTACTATACACCCTGGGCAGACAACTTCTTCGTCCCCCAAAACACTATGAAACACTAGTATCTGACTGTTTTTCAAATCTAGAAAATGAGGTACAGAGAGAGGTTGTGCTGTTAAGAGTGACTCTATTTGTAAAAACCAACACCTGGTTTTGAAACTGGATATACACATATCAAAACACAGTGGTCATAACTAAAATGCAACACTGCAACTGTTTGTTTTCAAAAGCTTCTCACCAACCTTGTAATCCTATATGAAGAATAGAATTTAAAGACCCAGAAATGTGACAGTGAGTATTCAGGCCTTGGTCTCAGATGTGAGTTCTGATGAGACTCAGTGGCAGTTTTTCTCATCTATGGTTCAGTACCAGACCTCTATGCCCAGGGTCCATCCTGTGATACATCATGGGCCAGTGAGGTATTAGAAGGAGTCATACCCTTCCACAAACATAGTAATAAACCAGTAAGAATCCTTGAAGTTCACTCTTGTAACATGCCAGACCTACAGAGCAAAATCCTTAACAAAATAATCCAATACATGGAAAGGACCATTTACCACATTCGAGTGGGAATACTCCTGGGATTTCAAGTGGAGTTCAGCATACTCAAACCAATAATGACACAATAATGTCACTATCCACTATAATGACAGAATTTATTGAGCTATATTTTATTTTTATGAAAAAAAAACCCACTTGATAGAAACAAGGTAAGAGAGTAAGATATGGTGATATTATTTGGCTCATGGTTTTAGGAGAATCTCAGTCTACCAAAAGGAAAAGTATGATGTGTTAGTCGACTCCAATGATATGAGAGCATGTGACAGAGGACCTGACATGGAAGCTAGACTAAGGAACAGAAAGCTAAAGCCAAACCAGAAATGGATATAAATGATGTATTCAATCACTCCCTGGGTTCTATTTCCCAGAGATACCTACAATTAATGCTGGTAATTGTCATTATATCTTGTGTCTGATAAAGTCATAAAAAGCCTGAATCTTCTAAAAAAAGAACTTTATAAAATATGAGTGTTTTTTTAAACAATTTGTATTGTACTGTATACATGACATCAAATGTGTTAAAATTATTCACAAGAATAAATAATTTTATATTTACTATTTTTAAAAAAAGATAGTGTCACTGACTAGAGATGAGATAGCTAAATATGGGGACCTTTAGGGTACATTCTATATTCCATAGTAAGATTATAAGAAATGAAATTATAAGATTTGTGGTCATTTCAACATACGCAGAAGATCATGTAACAAATTTAAATGCCCCCTCTCCTTTAAGGATTTCATACATGCATACAATGAAATATAATCATATATACTCCCACCAAATCTCTTTTAAATCTTCTCATATCTTCTCTTAATATATGTTAATATAGCTAACATATCCTACTCCCAATTTAATGTCACCTTTTTGGAAGGAAGGGAATCTACTAATTTAGTTAGGGATTCTCACAAGTGCACAGGTGTGGGGCCACCTAGTAGACCTGAAACAAATAAAACCCACTAAGAGCCACACCTTTGAGTAAAAACAGTTTTGGCGCTCTGTGATAATTTATTGCTGACAGCTTCTCAGTATAGGGTGGGGCCTGGAGATCATCTACTGTACCTACATCAGTATTTGCCTAGCTTAATCTTTTGTTGGTCTTGTATTGGCAACCACATCTATTGGATTTTTCTAAATGGTCATGCTTTCAAATTGCCTTGTAAATATGTTTATGTATATTAGTAGACCTGAGTTGCTCTCAGCCTTGGTCAGAGAAGTTTCTATTTGCAGAATATAGCATTAATGGAGAAATGAATAATTCTCCAAAGTGAATAAGATGCTGAGTGCTCAGTCCTGATAGGATATTAACTTCTTTTCCAGAAAGGCTCAGTGAATGAATGTATTGCAAAAGGATGTGGGCAGTAAGAAATGGAGGAAAGAAAGGAGTGGTGAAATGATGTCTTTTGAACACAACCAGACTATCACATTCATGAGCTCACAGCAGCTGTAACAGTTTAAACATCCTTTTATGATGATCAATATATTAAGATAGAAGAAATACTGTTTAATATAACATTGATTTTTACAAACCTAAGGTTAATACTGGAACATTAAAATTTCTTTCTAAATCTGAACAAATTATGAATGTACATTTCTGTTGAATTTCAGTAATAAGAGTCCTACCCAGAACAATCAAGAAAAATAGAGTATCCAAGCTAAAAAGAAGTTATACAGTCTGCTTGTAGGTGACATGATCTTACAGACATATTAAATCATGATCCTACTTTTATCATAGGATATAAACCCCAAAGATAATATTAAATAATCCTAATAATATATCTGAAAAATTTGGTAAATTACAGGCTATTAAATTATCATGAACATTTGATTGAGAATGTATATATGTATACAAATCTTTGAAAAATATTTTTAAATCCCATTTATAATAGCATTAGGAATAAATACTACCAATGAAATGAGATTTACTTTATAACTCTAAAAACTTTAAATTATAAAACATTGATGGAAATTAAGATAAAAATACATGGAAAGATATCATATGATCACGCTATAGTTGTCAAAAAGTAGTATAATTGTTGCTTTCACATAGAAATATACATGAACACACCAGATGAGAGATCCAAGAAAAAAAAAAAAAACATAGTCAACTAATGTTGACAAATACTCCAAAAATGCACTGTGATAGAAGGATAGTCTCACTAGTAAATTGTTCTGGTAAAACTAGATCTCCACAAGATGAAGAGTAAAATAGGAGCCTTATCCTGCATCAAATACAAAAATTTGCTCATGAAACAAACTTGAAAACATAAACCTTCTAAAACAAAAAAATAGAAGGAAAATTTCCACGTTAATAATAAAACTGAAAGAGCAGAGTGAGTTTTGACAAACTAAGAGAAACTACCTGAAAGGAAACAATAAATAAAATCAAAATATTTTCTACCTATTAAGAACTAAAAAAATGTTTTGAGTCATTAAATTGATACAACACTATCAAAACATTCAAGAAACTTCTATAATTCAAAAGCAGAATCAAGAACTTCATTTAAAATGGGCAATAAAGCTTTATTTTAACATATTCCTCAGTCCCCAGACCTCAGGTTGATCAGTGCCAAAGATGAACCACATTGTACTTTACCAGATTGTCAGAATCACATAAGACACACAAGGAATTTGTACAGTGTTGGCTATATAGTATAATCTATAACTGATACATGCTATATTATAAGTCCCTTTCCTATTTTAAGCAATTTATATATAGTATCATCTATAACTGATATATGCTATTTTAAAAGTCCCTTTCCTATTTTAAGTAATTTATACTCAAAGAAAAATTAGAATATTACATAGAAAAGGTATGTGACTCCTCTAACTTTCATATTAACTTCATATTTGAAGATGTCACTAAAAAGTTTTGGGGGGTTGTCTTAAATGATTTGTATTCCAAAAGGTCTATCAGACTAGAATATAGCTCAGCTGGTAGAGCATGGGGCTAGTATGCATGAAGGAAAGTTTATATTCCAGTTTGATTTCCATTACTATAAAAATGTGTTTTAAATACACAAAAATATTATAGTTACTACAAGCTAAAATAAAATAAAAACCAAACAAAATATGGGCAATGATATAAACACTTCTATAAAGAAGCCAAAAACTGAGGGCTTTGAAACTCTGTCCCCATCCAGAGCAGAATCAAAAGTGAGCAGATCCCAACACAGGGCCACAGTCTGGAGAATTCCTCTCCGGAATAGGGCTCACACCCAAGAGTCTGATCTCAGACTCATGCCCGCAGAAGGCCCTAGGCCCTGCCTGGCTGGGCCCCATCTCCAGGGTGAACTGCATCATCAGACAAGGACTGAGGGCCTTGGAAACCCAGTCCCCTGTCCAGAGCAGAGTCAAAGATCAAACAGACCCCTTGCTTAGAGCAGACAAGAGACACACCAGCCCTCTAGCCACAATGACTAGAAGCTGACTAACTGTGAAACACTGAAACCATGGATAGACTCCAGTGTAAGAATACATACAGCAATATCAATATAAAGAACAACAAGGCAACACCAGAAGAAACTGATGGTTCTACAACTACAAAACCTGAATAGAGCACTGAAGAAGAATCAGAAGCAAACAACAGCAAAAACAACTTTATGAAGATTATTGAAGCCGTCAAAGAGGATATTAAAAAATTCCCTTAAAGAAATATAAGAAAATAAAAACAAAAAATTGAAAGAGATGAAAGAGTCCTGGAAAGAAAACCAAGAAAAGGAAAACCAACAAATGAACGAAACATTCCTGGAACTAAAAAGTGAAATAGAAGCAATAAAAAAGGCACAAAATGAGGCGAAGTTGGAAATAGGAATCCTGAAAAATAGACCTGGAACTACAGATACAAGCACAACCAACAGAATACAAGAGATGAAAGAGAGAATCTCTGGAGTGGAAGACTCAAAAGTGGAAATAGATACATCAATCAAAGCAAACACTAAAACCAAAAAAGCCACAACACAAAACATTCAGGAAATCTGGGACACCATGAAAAGACCTAACCTGAGAATAATAGGAACAGAAGAAAAAGAAGAATTCCAGCTCAAAGGCACAGATAACGTATTCAATAAAAATCATAGAAAACTTTCCCAACCTAAAGAGATTCCTATAAAAATACAAGAAGCTTACAGAACACCAAATAGATTTGACCCCTCAAAAAGTCTGCTTGCCACACAATAATTAAGCCACAAAAACATACAGAACAAAAAAAAAATTTTAAGAGGTGCAAAAGAAAAGGACCAATTCACCTATAAAGGCAGACTTATCAGAATAACACCTGACTATTCAATGGAAACAATGAAAGCAAGAAGTCTTGGTCAGAAGTTATATAGACAATAAAAGAGCATGGCTGCCAACCTAGACTACTGTACCCAGCAAAATTATCAATCACCATATATGGAGTAAACAAGATATTTCATGACAAAGTCAGACTTAAACAATACTTATCTACAAATCTGGCCCTTCAGAAAGCATTAGAGGGAAAACTCCAACCTAAGGATCCCAAATACACCCATGAAACCACAAACAATCAATAACCCCACAGAAGAAAAACTCGGAGAAAGGAAATACATACAACCCACCACCAAAAATAACAGGAAATATCAATCAGTTGTCACTAATATCCTTTAATATCAACAGACTCAAATCACCTATAAAAAGACACACACTAACATGATGGATACAAAAACAGAAGCCATCCTTCTGCTGCATACAAGAAACAGATCTCAACCTTAAAGACAGACACAGGCTCAAAGTAAAGGGTAGGTAAAAGATTTTCCAATCAAATGGCAATAAGAAACAGGTTGGGGTTGCTATCTAACGAAATAGACTTTAAATTAAAATCAACTAAAACATTATTTATTCATCTTAGGAAAAATTGGTCAAGAGGAGATTTCAGTCCTGAATATTTATGCCCCTAATATAAGGGCACCTACGTATGTAAAAGAAACAATACTAAAGCTCAAATTCCACATCAATACTCACACTCTACTAGTGGGAGACTTCAATACCCCACTTTTACCCTTGGATAGGTCAAACAGACAGAGACTCAACAGAGAAATAAGGAATCTAACAGAGGTTATGATGCAAACATTTACACATATTTACAGAAGCTTCCACCCAAACACAAAGGAATATACATATTTCTCAGCACCACATGGAACTTTCTCTAAAATTGACCACAAAATTGGTCATTAAGCAAAAATTAACAGATACAAAAAGTGGAAATAGTCCCTTGTATCATATAAGACCACAATGGCCAAAAGTTAGAGTTCAACAACATCAAAAATTACAGAAAGCCTACTATCTCATGAAAACTAAACATCACTAAAATCATTCAACTGAACCACTTAACCTCTGAGTCAAGGAAGAAATTAGGAAAGAAATCAAAGACTTCCTAGAATTTAACGAAAATGAATCCACAACATACCCAACCTTGTGGGACACAATAAATGCAGTCTTGAGAGGAAACTTCATAGTACTAGATGCCTATATGAAAAACCTAGAGAAATCCCACACTAGAGAACTAACAGCACAGCTGAAAGCCTTAGAACAATTAGAAGCTAATTTACCTAGAAGGACTAGAAATAATAATACTTAGAGCTGAAATAAATACAATTGAAAAAAAAAGAACAGTACAAAGAATAAATGAATCAAAGACTTGGTTCTTTGAGAAAGTCAACAAGATAAATAAACTAACAAAATAGCAGAGAGAGAGAGTATCCAAATCAACAAAATCAGATATGAAAAGGAGGACATAACAACAGACGCCCAGGAAATCCAGAGAATTATCAGGTCATCCTTTGAAAATCTATACTCAAAAAAAAAAAAAAAAAAGGAAAACCTAGAAGAAATGGACAGCTTTTTGGACAGGTACCATTTACCAAAATAAATGAAGATCAGAATAAATACCTAAACAGACCTATAACCCTAAAGGAAATTGAAGCTGTCATTAAAAGCCTCCGAAGTAAATAAAGCCCAGATCCAGATGGTTTCAGTGCAGAGTTCTACCAGACATTCAAAGAAGAGCTAATACCAATACTCCTGAAACTTTTTCACATAGTAAAAACTGAAGGAATATTGCCAAATTCTTTTTATGAGGCCACAATTACCCTAATACCCAAGCCACTCAAAGAGACAACAAAGAAGGAGAATTACAGACCAAATTCCCTCATGAATATTGATGCTAAAATTCTCAACAAAATACTGGCAAAGCATATACAACAACATATAAAAAATATCCACCATGATCAATAGGCTTCATCCCAGAAATGGAGGCATGCTTCAACATATGAAAAACTGTAAATGTCATCCATTACATCCATCATATAAACAAACTGAATGAAAAAAACCCGACATGATCATATTCTTAGATGCTGAAAAAGCCTTTGACAAAATCCAACACTTTTTTATGATAAAAGTCCTGGAGAGATCAGAAATACAGAGAAAATATCTAAATATAATAAACGATTTACAAGAAGCCAACAGCCAACATCAAACTTAATGGAGAAAAACTAAAGCTCTCCCACTAAAATCAGGAACTAGACAAGGATATCTTCTCTCCCCTTACCTATTCAATATAGTTCTCAAAGTTTTAGCTAAAGCAAAAATAGAGCGCAAAGAGATTAAGGGGATACAAATTGGAAAAGAAGTGAAACTATCTCTATTTGCAGATGATATAATTGTATACATAAGTGATCCACAAAATTCTACCACGGAACTTCTATAACTGATAAATACCTTCAGCAATGTAGCAGGATACAAGATTAACTCAAAGAAATCAGTAGCCCTCCTATACACTAAAGATAAAAGGGTTGAAAAAGAAATAAGGGAAACATCACCCTTTATAATAGCTGCAAATTGCATTAAATACCTTGGAATAACTATAACCAAAGAGGTAACAGATCTATTTGACAAAACGTTAAATCACTGAAGAAAGAAATTGAAGAGGATATCAGAAAATGGAAAGTTCTTCCATGTTCCTGGATAGGTAGGATCAACATAGTAAAAATGACAATTCTACCAAAAGCAATCTACAGATTCAATGTACTTCCTATCAAAATCACAGCACCAATTTTTACAGACCTTGAAAGAACAATGCTCAATTTTATTTGGAATAACAGGAAAGCCAGGATTGCCAAAACAATTTTGCTCAACAAAAGAACCTCAGGAGGCATCACCATCCCTGACTTCAAGTTATACTATAGAGCTACAGTAATAAAAACAGCCTGGTACTGGCATAAAAACAGACTTGTGGATCAATAGAATGGAATTGAAGATCCTGACATTAACCCAAAAGCCTGTCAACACAAGCACCTGATCTTTGACAAAGAGGCCCAAAATCCTCAGTGGAAAAAAGATAGTATCTTTACAAATGGTGTTGACATAGCTTGATGGTAGTGTGTAGAAAAAATGCAAATAGATCCAAACCTATCACCCCACACAAAACTCAAATCCAAGTGGATCAAAGACCTAAACACACTGAACCTGATAGAAAAAAAAAGTGGAAAATACCCTCCAACACACCGGGACAGGTGACCACTTCCTAAATATAACACCATTAGCACAGACACTAAAAACAATTCAACATATTCAACAATCAATAAGTCGGACCTCCTAAAACTGAGAAGCTTCTGTAAAGCCAAGGACACAGTCAATAAGACAAAATGGAGCCTACAGAATGGGAAACGATTTTCACCAACCCTACAAAGTGGTAGAGTACTGATCTCTAAAATACATAGAGAACTCAAGAAACTAGAGCCCAAAACCTTGAATAACCCAATCAAAAAATGGGGTTCAGAACTAAAAATGGAATTCTCAGCAGAATTACAAATGGCTGAAAGGCACTTGAAAAAGTGTTCAACATCTTTAGCCATCAGAGACATGTAAATCAAAACAATTTTGAGATACCACCTTGCACCTGTCAGATTGGCTAAGATAAAAGACACAGATGATAGCCTATGCTGGAGAGGTTGCAGAGCAAGGGGAACACTCCTCCATTGTTGGAGGGAGTGTAAGCTGGTTCAGCCACTCTGGAATGCAGTATGGCGATTTCTCAGAAAACTGGGAATCAATCTCCTGAAGGATCCAGCAATACCACTACTGGGCATATACCCTAAAGATGCACATTCGCACTCCAAAGGCATTAGCTCAATTATGTTCATAACAACATTATTCATAATAGTAAGAACCCAGAAACAACCTAGATGCCCCTCAACTGAAGAATGGATTAACAAACTATGGTACATTTACACAATGGAGTACTACTCAGCAGTGAGAAAAAATGATATCCTAAAATTTGAAGGCAAATCAATGGATATGGAGAATATCCTCTTGAGCGAGGTCTCACAAACTCAGAAAGATAAACAGGGGATGTACTTACTCATTAGGGGACTTTAAACAAAAAAAATGCTAAGAATGTGCAAGCTGCAAATCACAACCACTGAACAGCTTGGAGCCCATTCCCTCCAGAGGAACACCTGACTCAAGTCTTGTGAGGTTGAGGAAAGCAGATCTGCCTGGAGTTGATATTGAAGTAAGCCACCTTGGGACCTTGGGACCTCCTGCCCTTTCTGGGGAGGAGATAAACTGATGGAGAGAAGAGTGAGTGCCTGGGAGGGGCAGGAGGGGGAAGGCAGCCTGAGCAAGGGAATACCTGGATAAAAAAAATGATTTTTTTCGTAATAAAAAAGAAAGTTAAAAATAGAAGACATACAAATGACAAGTGCATATATGTGAAGGTATCAAACAGCTCTCAAAAGCAGATCATTGCATATTAATGACATTATCTCATGTGTTAGGATGTCTGCAACAAATGTCAGAAGATATAGAAAAAAGGAAACCTTTCATAATCTTGTTTGGATTCTAAGAAAGGCAGTATCTCATGCTTCAAAATTATGTAGTATTAATCATAATGACCATGATATTAAAACAATCTAAAGGTCTATGGGTAGATAAGTAGATTAAAAAGATGTAGTGTGATTACACAATGGAACATCATTCAATAAAGAAAAAGAGGCAAACCCCAACACTTACGCTTCTGAGGGACACTTGGCTAAGTGAAATAACCAAAGCTATATGGTCATGCTTACATATAGAATCAAATAACATAATGATGTTACCGAGGTGTGGAATGTGAAGGAAATTTGATAATTCTCATTCAAGAGCACTAAATTTTTTGTTTTAAGTTTGCTAATATTCAAGGGATAATGAAGAACATACTTATTGATATCAAATTATTTCATTGAAATTTGCTTAGAATGGTGTCAAATGTCTCTGCAACCCTAATACATAACTTCATGTGCACACATACATATAATGAAAAATTAATAATATTGAGATGAATATGTTGGTTAATTTTACTGTGATAACAATTATATAATATAATCTTATATAAAAATCATTGTGTAGTGAACCTTGAATGCATGGTGTGTGTACATATTTATTTATTTTTTCACTTTTATCACAGTAAGGGCAAATACACAATGAAATATTCTCATTCTTTTAAAACAATGAAACATAAAAGTTCTTAAACTTTTGAATGTAGTGAAAAAATACTAAAAATTTGAGCCAAATACTCATGCAGCAATCCATAAATATCTTATTAATGAAAAATTTTATGGATATTATAACCAAGATATTTTCAACAAAACTTTTATAGAGGACAGAAATGGGAACTCAGTGGTCTCAAAGATAATTAAAATGCAGGATGACTTATCCTGTTAGCTTTACTTAAAGCAAATATTATTTCTGAAAGTTGAGAAAACTGACATTAAGAAATAAAAAAATGATATAAGTTAATAAGCATTTTAATAACAATGTCATTAAACATGTCATTAGACATACACTGAAATACATGTGGAGGAATATTATGCTGACTTTCCTTGAATCCTGCTGGAGGGAAGTATGGATAGTGCGGATGCAGAAGGAGAAAGAACTGGGACAGCTGAAGTGGGAAAGTGAGCCTCTAGAGTCTATTATACTCCCCATACTTTACTGCACAAAATTTGTGGATTCTTTTCCTCTTTTAAATCAAACAGGGAGAAATAAAATGCTATGCAAGAAGGGTTTTACAAATTTACAAAAGCCTGCTGAAGGAGAAAGTGTTTGCTGCACTGTTTTACAAAAGACTCAATCTAAAACTAGGAAGCATTGAAAAACTAATTAAAAGCAAACCTATAAATTGCTAAGCATTTTTCAGAGAGGGAAGCTGTGCATATTCAATATATTATCAAAATGATGTTAATGATGACATAAGAGTCTAGGCCTATAAAATACCCCTTTTAAACAGAAATGCTTTCATTGTTGATTATCTTCTGAAAATGTTAGTTCACAGGACGAATCCCACCCATTAAGCAGTCACTGACCTGATTCAATACTTTCATTCTTTTGGTTCTGAAACAGGATACTCAGAAGAATATGTTAGCTATCTCTTAGAAATAAAATCTGTCACAAAAATCAATTACCATATATGCTTTAAATAAACTAAAAACTCTAAGAAATTAATAAGTTATGGTTTTTCATGGTTAGCATTCACCTTCCAGAATTGTGTTCTGAATACATCCTTTCCTGGCACTCTAACTCAAGGCTTTAGACTTTTCTTTGCTTCAAGGTTATAAGAAAGTGTTCATTTTCCCCTGTAATTTTTAGAGTATTCAAAGAGAATAGAGAAATCACAATAAAATGCACATACATATTATATAAGCACTTAAGAACTAAAAACTTTATTATTATTCTTGGTCACATTTTGACCTCAGAATAATATTTTCCAAGATATTTATAATGTGATTTATCAAAATGTTGCTTTTCAGTTGCTACCCGAAACAATAAAATCAAAATCAATTCCCAATGGTTTGATCTGTTGCCATGAGTTTCCTTGAAGGATGGAATAACAAACCACTTTAAGCCATAGGCAACAAGAAGTTTGTTATATTACAGATATCAGAAGATAAAATATTTTTCATTGTGTAAATTATTATTTCTTAGTTGGCACAACACAGCTGAAAAGTTAAGAACCACAGAAAATATTGTGAATAAAAGATATAACTAACCACCAGATATGTAGCTTGAGCAACTGGATAAAGTTTTAAAATCTAGGCATCAATGTCCTTATCCATATCACAAAGACTTGACAATATATTTTGCTTCTCATTTTTAATCACACATATATATTTAACTTTCATTTTGTTTTATTTATATGTTGATTGAATGCATTTTCATTCTATTCACTTGCCACAAAAATAAATTCTTTTCAGGGATGGAAGTGACTTTAACTAACAACTAAATCAATATTCACCTTACTCAGTCATTTTCCACCTTTGTAGATAATGAGTATAGTTTAGTAGTTTTATAGTTTAATAGAGTAGACCATAATTCATTCTGTATTTGGTATCTTCAGTCATTAAATCTGAATGTATTTAATGAATATCTATAATGCAACAGGCACTGATTGGGTCTAAGTACAGCAGCAAGAAAAATGGACAAAGATGGCTGCTCCTGAAACATTCCTCTCAACTAGTTTTTCTCCAATAGTAGGTACTGAGGGCCACAAGCAAAACACAGAAATTGCCAAGTCACCATGAGAAAGTATTCTAATATATAATGCAATTGGCTATCATATACAACTGGCTTTAGTTTTCTAGGGTGAACCACATGAGGTCTAAATGTTTTCATAAAATTCCTCTGAAGATGTTACCATGCATTCCCTAGTTTTATTTTTTTACATTCCCTTGTTTTATTTAAGAATATTCAATAAAAATAAGTAAACTTAAATTGCAGTGTCTATGGTTTTTTTTCTTCTAGTATGTATCTTTATTCCAATTTAGGCTATTAATAATTATTTAATAATATAGTATAGTGCAATTTTTCTTCATATCTTATTTGTAAGTAAAATAGTTCATGAACGAACAAAAGACTGCATCTAAATTGAATTGCTGACTCATTTATCTACTCAACAATTATTTTTTTTAATTTATTTATTTAAAAATGTCTTATTTTTTCATGTATCCCCTGCTCACCTATTCTTCCTTCTTCCCAATCCCTCCCAGTCTGCCTTCAGCCTCCTTTCCCCAACCCCCTAATCCCCTCCCCCTAAAAGGTAGGAAGTCCCAAGGTGGGTCAGCTCAGCATGGCACATCCACTCCACACAAGTCTGATTTCCTCATCCTAATATCAAGACCAGGTTAGTGCTCCTCTGCAGGGAATGGGCTCCAAGGTGCCAGCCTATACACAGGAGCAGTCTGATCCCATCCCAGAAAGCTTTGCATACTGCCCATGTCAATGGACAGTTGCCTACCCTTAGAGGGCCTAGCTCTTTTTCCTATGGATCCCCAGGGCTATTCTTAATTCAGTGAGCTCCCCAGAGCTTCAGCCAGCCATCCCTGTGGGACTCCTCCTCATAATCCCTATCTCCTTGCTCATACAGACTCCCCACCCTACCCCTCCAGCTGGAAGGGGAGCTTGGCCCAATGCTCAGCCATGGATCTCTGCCTCCACCTCCATCAATAATTATTTATTAAACACTGTGTTTGATACTGGGTAGAGCAGTGAATGATTAGAATGACTGTTTTTATAGAATGTCAATACTGAGGTCAAATATAAAATAAACAGAAATAAGCAGACATTACAAAATACTGGCCAGTGGTAACTATTTGGAATAAAAATAAAAGAAGTATGTAGATAGAAAATATCAAAAGTAAGATCACATTAGAAAAATTCTAAATTTTTACTACTTATACTAGAGAAGAGCCTGTAACCCAGAGTTTTCAAGGCAAAAGGAGTCAGAAGCCCCTTTTCACAGCATCTCCAGCTCAGCATATGCACAGGTATGGAACTGCATTGAACTTCCCTATGATTGGCTACTATAAATTCACATTTTCTTTTTTAGGACAGAGATGCTTACATTGTTTTAGGACAAGCTGAATTTTTTTCTAAAGTTAATTGGTTTAAATCCCTTAACTACAAAGACTAGAGAAAAAGATAAAATTTTGTGTGCATACCACTGTCAGATCTTGAACTTCAGAGAAACTGGGACAACTTAAATTTTGGCTACTGGGTTCTGGGCAGACTATCTCCACCATGACCGCCATAAAGAAATAAAAATAAAGTCTAGAGAACAAAGTGCTTTTAAACAGACATCTATGAGCAGTCCCTCAAAAAATTACTAGTGGAAGTAAGATTAATGTTCTAGTGTCTATGGCTACAACATAAGAGAATTCACTTTTTTTGTCTTCCAAAAAATTTGACATTCCTTAGTCTTACCTCTAGTGTACTGTTACATATCTCTTCAAAAATATAGGAAGTTATTAGTCTTGGGTTCCCACAGAGACAAGAGCGACCTAATAATTTCCAGTTGGACAGTGACTGTAATGTCTTAGGGTAAATGGGGCACACACACAGGGCTTACCATGGGGCCAGATATAATGGAAAGCATGTTGTCACACTACATATGTCTAAGGTAGAAGTAGATTCTTTGAGAACTGATATTAATTGTCATCACCAATTTAACATAGTCACTTTTGTTATTGACTAAGACATGATTTTCCCCAGGTTATATATGATGCTTTCCATGGGAGGGAGGTCAAGTGCAAACACACTGAGAAAGCTGAGCAGTCCTGCTCTGGCAAGGCATGTAGTGCTGTGCATATCATCTAGTTACATATATACTTCCACCTACTCCAGTCGAGCTCCATATGTTGTGTTGGGAGAGTATGTTGCATAATTTGGTGCAGTTTTTTTTTCTCTGTAACATTAGTTAGAGCTTTAGTAATCATATCTAAATTTCCCTGCCACTCAATTTATTTCAAGCTCTGGAGGGATTTCTTCATCTACCTTAATTTCACTTATTGTATGTGTGCATGCATGTGTATCTGTGTGTGTGCATACATGTGTTTAGCTCTTGTGGTACATAAGTGCTAGAAAGAAGACAACACTTGGGAGTGATTCTCTCTTTTCATCATAGGTTTGGGGGTTCAAACTCAGGTCATCAGGTTTGAACAGCAAGCAATGTGCCTTCTCCAGCAATTACAGTTTATACTTATAACTGCAACAAGCATTTAATTGGACAACATGGGTAAATTTTCATAGACTTGGCTCCTTCCTCCCTTAGGGTCAAAGATAGAAGAAGGATGGAATAGTGTTGGATTTAGTGTGTTAAATTCATGCTTTTAAATGTGTTTATTGTTATAGAAATTGTTACTACACTAATAGACAGGCACCCATATCACTATGCCCCAAACTGACAAACATTAATTATGATTAAATATTAATAACTTATTTAAACTGGAAATACCAAACCACCAGAAAGTAAGTAATCCTCAAAACTCATATTTTCCCATTTCTGAAACTTTATTTGTACAAAGAGAGATTGGACATGACAAAAAAAATTTGCCATATGGCAACATCTACATACTTTTCTCATTTGACATCATATGTTTGTGAAAATATGTTAAGATGGCACATTCTATGTAAATATTGTGATGCAGATTGATTTTCTTCTAAAACATAGTACAACTAACTAATGTGAAAATTTGAGATTTGTTATTATTGAAATATATTTTTTTTCAGTTTTATAGGCAGTGTCAATTTGTCAATCTTTATAATGACTGTGGGGCCATCCAATTATTAATACTATGTACAATAATTTTAAACTAAAGCCTTCTAGTTGCAACTCAGTTACATCAACAACAGGCAGAAGGATACGTTGAATGACACAGAGGTCATTATAAGTGGGACAGCTGCTGCTAGCTGAATTGCATCATTTCACAGGAGAAATTTACCAGTCCGCACTGCTTTCCAAGACAGACACAGAGCTAATGAGGACAAGATTGTTACTCTGCTACCTGACCAGCCCCTGTTAGTGTCACAGACGAAGACAAGTCTGCCAAAACACAAGGCTCCATTAGCTTTACCAGTCCCCTCAAAGCAGATGCATTTTTCACTGGGAACTTAAAACAGACAAAGGTAGACAACAACTCCTAACGGGGCAGCATCCGTATAAGAGATAAATGCGGTTCTACGGAAAGTTTGCCCTGTTGTTGTACATGCCAACAGGGACAGAAAGCACCTTTAGAATATCTGCATGTCATAAAAAAAAGTGCAGGGTTTAGCCTGTGACAGCAGTTTGTTGATATCTAGGCTAAGACTATACAAGGACAAATAATACTTGACTGAAACAGAGAGCCCTGTTTCAAATTGGACACATTCGAGAAGGGGGCAGGATAAAGGACAAAGCCTCTAAACATTTTAGTGACAGCATTTCCTCCTGTCTGTGTCTTAATTTAGTACCCAAAAGACTGTATCACACCAAGGTTTTATTAGGCATTTTCTCTTTCATTCATCAAGAAAATGATATCGCTATCCCCTCTGACCTAGAGGATATATTTCAAGACTTAAAACTACAGATAATATCAAGTACTATAGAGATGAATTTTTTCTTTGTGAACAACTCTACGATAAAAGTTAATTTTTTAGTTATATATAACAGTTTAATGATAAAAAGTAACCAAATAGAACAAGTATAATAAAACATGATAATCAAAGTTATTTAAAATTTACAACATGCTTATTTCTATAATATTTCATTTAATATTTTCAGACCAGTTGACTCTGGTAAGTGAAGCATAGAAAAGCAAAATTTTGGAACAGATGTGGATGTTCAGATTGTCAGTCTGTGCTCAGCTATCAAAGCTACATATCAGCAGAACTTGCTGGTGCTGGACTAATGGCAGTTTGCTATTTCTAACAAAATGGCTAGCCTGCGAAGCTGGGGACAGTTACTATTAAGCCCGTCATAGGAAAAAAATTCTGACTCCTGGCATAGAGTATCACAGTGGAGTGTAAATGGCTGATTTCCTAACTGATGACTCCCTTATCAAAAATACTAACTGAAGTATCTAAATAGATAGTTACAGTGATTAACAACTTTCATTTCCTCAAATGTAGGGTAAAAGAAAAACTTGGGCAATAGAGAAATAACTTCAATAGACATAAACATATTATCTTATATTTTAGATACTATAAATCTTCAAATTACTACAGTTTAGGGTCATCAACAAAGTCCTGACTAAAACAATGATATACACTGAAAGACCAAGAGAAATTCAATGAGAGGTAGAAACATCTGTGGGTGGATGCACCTCCAATATAGAGAGTTATTAGAAAAGACATGGAAGTGAAATACACTGGGCACAAAGAAATAAAATTTAAAACATGCCCCTAGCAATACATGAGTTGCAGTTCTAGTTACAGCCTTTAAAGAAACTGAATTTTTAATGGAACTATATGGTGAGCAAAGAAACTAGCTTCTCTATGAAAATCTGCATGGATGTCTGCATCCACCCCTTTTCTTCCTTCCTCATTGTCTTCTTTTTTTAATCATAAAAATCATACTTTTTCCTAAACATAACTTTAAGTGATTTATTTTATTCTATTCAGAACATTTCAATGAAAAATAGAAGTACAGTGTGGCTTTAAAAGATAGTATTATCTTTCAGACTAGAATAATAATCAGTGTGAGGAAAGATAAGATTCTCAGAGAGATCCAGGAAAATTCTCACTTGTGTGACTGAGATTCAGTCAGAGACATCAGTGATTTCAGTTTTCCCCTAGGTAGGAACACAATCAAGATGACTAAACTGACCTAAGAGTATAAGGTACCACAAATGCCACAGACAGTTTGCAAGTCAATAAAATATAAATCCCATAAAATAAAGATGAGACTATGAAAATCCCTGAGAAAACAATTATCATCCTAAAACAACAAAGGCTCTAGTGCATATCAAGAGCTGTGTAACAGTCTCAATTTAGCCAAATGGTTTTTTTCCCAGCCCATTGGCAGGATCTGCCCACATATTAAGATCAGTTTCTACTGTTGTTTGTAACAGCTTTTAAAGTATAACTTGGAAATCTAAGTTACCAAGTTTCTCTCTTCTTCCTAGGACACATAACCATTTATTTAAATATGTTATTAGGATCCAAATTTTAATTGCTTAGATTTTTTTTTACTAGATCATGATTTTGGATAAAGGACAATCCAAACGTTTATACTTGATTTCAAAGCCAGAAGTTTCTTCATCTTTTTTAAACCACATAGGATCTGGACCTACCCAATGATTCAAGTCTTTCTCATCACTATGTGTTCTTGTATCACTGTGATCCATGATTTCAAACTGCCATTTGTACCAAGTCCAACAGCTTTTTGGCCAACAACTAATCCCTTCTATCATTCTTCAAGTTATTACCATTTTACCATGTATCACCTTGACTTTGGTAAGCATTAATGTTTTATTATGATCTGTCCCTGATATGATGAAATGGTGAAAATAGTTCATTTCACTAATTGAAAACTGTTAATCTGTCATATATATAATTATACATATAATTAATATGTCATATCCATTGTTGCATAGTGTTATGTTATGTTTGGTATTTTATGAACAGCAAACTCCAAAATATAGACATCTATTTCAAATAACTAATCACTAAAAAAGGTAGAAGGATATGAAGTCATGTAGATTTGACTAAAACCATCCTCCATGAAAGATTGCTGTAGGAGATCCTCAATAGAGAATACCTCTTGGTATGCTTACTCTTCTGTAGGTCTCTCTCATGCAAATTCTGGGTTAGCTATAACCTATATTTACACTATAATGTATTGTGCAAACACAGGTTGGGAAGTGCTTTAATTAGGTAGACCACCATGTAAAGTCTGACTGGGCTGAATCTGTTATGCTATAAAGCAAATTATGATTATCAGTAGATATGGAGAATCTCAGAGGTGCCAGATATTTCTTGTGAGTTGTGCTTTGTTTTCTAGTTTTGTTTGTCTGTTTTATCTTTATTCTAGCTCTAATACTATCCAAACAACCAGCTAGTTTCATAATCAGTACCAACTTGGATAAGTAAGCAAAGACATATTCAAAGAGTCTTGCTGATGGGAGGTAAAAAGCTACAAAATCTAACTCAGAACTTATTAGCTTAGAAAATAGAATTCTCATTTTCAACCTTTCCAAATGGAGAGAGCTTCCCAGGGGGAAAAAATGGTCTCTTTCAAATCAAATCAAAGGCAAAGCTAGTAAAATATGACCTTGGGCTCATTCTCCAATCATAAGATGTGGTAGTGAATAATCTCTTCAAATCTTTAAAAGATCCATTCACCTAGAAGATGAGAGTTTCTAAAAGGCTTAAAGATATTCCTCAATGGCATCATGACTTTCAGACTAAAGTAGAAATATTTATATATTTTTAATTCTTTGAAATTTTCACATATTCATACAATGTATTTTGATAATAGCTCCCTTTTCTACCTCCTAAGCCCCCAAGACTTAGTCCTCACAGCACTCAAACTTTCTCATCTTTTATTCTTCTTTATAACCCACAGAGTCCCATTTGTGCTATCCATATGCTCATGGATGTTAGGGCATCTTCTAGAGGAGCATGTTCAGTTGATCGATGAGGAGCTACACCCTTAAAGAAACCTGAGTTTCCTCCCAGCAGAAGTTTTTCACCTCAAATAGCAACTCAGCCAAGGATAGAGCCTGTGGATAGATAGCCAAGGATAGAGTCCCTCCCTCACCCAGGCTGGGACTATTGACAGGCTTGATCTTGTACACATTTTGGGAAGCCAACCACAGCTGCTGTGAGTGTGTGCATGTCATGTTCAGAAAATACTGTTTTCTTCTGTCCATTCCCCATCTCCAGATTTTAAGAGTTTTTTTTGTTTTGTTTTGCTTTTGTTTTTGTTTTGTTTGTTTGTTTTTCTTTTTTTGTCTTCTCTTCTCTTGTGGTGCTGGAATCTTGTGGGGAATGACATAGATTGCCCTTTTGTGCCTGAACACTACATACTTCACACACCATTCACTGTACTTCGACAATTTGTGGGTGTTTTGCATTAATTACTATCCACAGCACAAAGTAATGAAGGCTAGTAGAAATTTACCAAGAGCTAGAACCATTTGTGTGTTTCTGATGGGGTCTGAGAGAGGCACTGATGAGTAGCATAAATATAGACATTTAGAGGGTAACTTGATATCTTGTAAAACAGTACGAGTCTCTGAACTCCCCAAGCATGGATAATTAGACAGACTTACTAAACCAGGTATGTTATTTCCTATGGAGTGGGTCTTAAATCTTGCTAGAGAATTTCATGGACTATGACGTGGGGAGAGGGAAATATCACTTGGACCTTTGGAAAAACCATATAAAAATCTATTATTTTATAGCTTTTGGGCATGAATTTACAGTTACAACTTAATAGCACTCTAAGTGGAGGAACATGACATAACGTGACCAGAGGGAAAGGTGTGGTGGCTTCTGATCTACAACTGTCCACGGAGAAGTGTATCTGTGACTTGTACTTACCAGTAGATACAATGGTAATGGTGTCCTGGAACCTCAGGCCCAGGCTTGCAAGAAATCCCTTGTCTCTAGGAAACCTACTCCCGTGCTAGATAGAAATTTGACTAAACAAGATAAAGAGAATCCAAATAAGCATTTCATGCTTAATTATGTGTGTTAGTCTGTCTATGGCAGAGAAATTCATATGTTTGGTCAAATGTGTTTGGATGCTGTGATGATATCCTTTAGACGAGATTAACATTCCACTGGTAGGCTTAAGAAACAACAGACTATATTCTATTATGTAAAAGTTTTACATCAAATTATTGTGTCCTTATGAAAAAGCTAAGTTACCAATACAGTAGGGAATTTTGTCTTCAGATAGTCATAAGACTTAGTCACATGCACTCCATTGCGAAGACTTCAGATTTGCCACTATATACCCACACATGCACACGACTCATCTTATTGGGTCTATTTTTCCCCGATGGAACAGTGACTGCTACAGAAAAAAAAAATCCAGTGATCACAGAGAAGTACAAAAGGTACTTTTTGTGTGAGTAAAGTCTCCTTAAATGTCTCAGCTCAAAGCAACAGCCAGTTAAATGGATACCATATGAAGCAGAAGAACCAAAGAGGCAGGCCCTGACTTGACCCAACAAATTAGAGGAAAATTCATTCCCTTTGAAAAGCCACTAGGTTAAAGAATTATAGCCAACCCCTAACATGTGAAACTTTATTCTTCTATCTGTTCTTTCCCATTCTAGTCATAAACTTGTTAGTTTCATTGTTTTAATCCAAGGAGAGGCTAAGGTGAGCTTCTAACTGTGAATTTTAGTAATGTAATGGAGTGTGAATTTTCATTAAAAAATATTTTGGCTCATTGTGATCATTTATGGATTTTTAACAGATACATCTATGTGGTTGTCTTACAGTCTTAACTTACATTTAGGAGTTTATTTAAAAAATCAAGAAAGAAAGCAAAATTGAAGCAAAGGTATTCTATAAGTAAAATAAAGCTTAGTTTCTTCTACACAAAACTCCATGGTCCCTTAGAGGCTCTGAGCCACAATAAATTCAGAAATAGAGTCATTTGAATGCAAAGATGTGTGCTGCAGGCATTGCAAAGTCACTAGATGTAACAAGACTAATTGGACAAAACCTTCCACCTCGAGAGATCACTGTTTGTGAATGGGCGCTACCATGGAAGCCTTTGAGAACCCCAATTAAACACTATCACTGTTTCTGGAAAATGTCATGCTGTGGCTACCTAGAAACTCAGACTCCTGGCAGAGGCAGCATTATAACATGTGGTAGACTTTAAAAGTGGGGCTGGAGCCCCATGCAATGCTAATCAGAGTAAGAATTTGCTGTACTTGGAAGCATGTGATTCACCTGACTACAGAAAAATAATGCATTTAAAAGGATGTGTTTACTTGTTTATATAATTAGCAGAAACTTATTACCCTCATTAGCAGACTGAATGGAAAGCCGATGTCAAATTATCACTCAATTTCATGGAGCTCCTGTAATGCAGGAAGAATACTAAATAGACTGAGCACATGCTGTCACCTCATAGTCCTATCATTCTTCTTCCTCTTCTAAGAGGAGGAAGAAATAGGAGTACCCTCCTTCAATATGTTCAGCCCATGGAGCTTTATATTTTGTATAATTTGGACACTTTGTTTCTTGTCTTTACTGTTGTATATGATTCTGCCTGGACTTTCTGTTCTAGCTCAGAGGTTCAGACCCACAGTCCCACAGAAATAGATGTACTCCCACAGAATCACACAGACACTTGTATTATTTTTACTGATTGACCTAGGGCCCAGTCATATAATTTGCTAGCTCCTTCATCTCAACTCAACTCATCTGGTTCAGCCGTGCTGCTCCGTACCTTTTCTCAGAGCAGCATTTCCTCTGCATCTCCTGGTAGCTCTGGTGACTCAGGCATCTGTGTTTGGTGTCTGTGTCTGCTCTGAGATGTTCCTGAGTTTTCTTAGCCTGGTAGCCCAGCCCACACTTCCTGTTTGCCTTTGGCCAATCAGCTTTTTACTAAACCCATAGGCAGAACAAATATTTACATTACCAGCATAATCCCACTACACTTTATCCATGTGGTTGTAAATTTATTTGTCAAGGAGTCACACTTAAATGCTCAGGAAACTTCTACCTTAGATGCTTAGGATCAGGATAGAAAAGCTTGTATGTGATTTCAGAAGCTTCATTCTCCCTGAAAAGAGTTAATTTTAAAAACAGCATGAAAAGTTTCTTCTAATAGATACCTCTGCCATCCCTCCAAACTCCTGAACTCCCTTATAATCCCTCTGATAACAATAAAGTCACAAGGTTTATTGAATTCCTATAAAATAAAATATATTTCAGTGGAAGAAATGAAAAAATTGAAGATATGGAGTGTGCTTAAACTCAAAAATTTTGTAATCTTTTAGATAAGATCTTTAAATGTTTCTCTTTAATCACATGCCAATAGAAATTACATAGACCAATTTCACAGTAACTTTCTGCCACTCTCACCTCTTTGATTACAGAGATAAGTGTGAGGCTCCAGAGAGCATCCAGTTTCCCTGCCAAGCAATCTCAGCTCCTGTTCTACCTTAGTGTTGCCTGATCAGCCAGTGCTCCCAGACACCAAGCTGACCTGGGATGCAGGCCTCCCCTACTGTAAGGGTTGTCCAAGGTCAGCCACTGACTGAGCTTTGGTAATTACTTATTTTTTACCTTAGCAGACTCCTAGCACCCACTCCAGTGGCCACTCTGATTCATACCCTCTTGGAGCTCCTCATTTGTTTCTATAAATAGTAAGGCATTTCTTTCTGTACCAATGGAAACTGTTACAATGTAGTCTTCCTTCTAAGCCACATACTGAGTTGTCCTGCATTCTTTTCCATTTCTCTTTCAGATGCTGACTCCTCAACACATACATAATCTATTCCCACTCATGACTGGATCTAGCATATTAATGATCTACTGAATGTCCCTTTTCATCTAGCGCAGGCAGGTAGTGTGACAGAATGCTTAGCTCTCATGATCTTTTAAGCTTGTGCTTTAAATCTTGACACCATATCTAAATTAGGAGTTCTCTATCTGTGACTTGCTATCTTCATGCAAACACAGATAACAATTACAGGACATTTTATGAGCATTTAATGAAAATTAAATCCACTGAAGTATGAGGGATGCTATAGACTGAACAGTAAGTGCTAAAACAATTTGTAGCTATAACTATAATTTGCTCTCCTTAAATTCTTCTTTTATTTCACCACTTTTCTCAATTCCTTCATACTATTTAGCATCTGTGTTATGTTCTTTCTCATAGCAATGCCAATCTTTTTTTGAAAGAGTAGATTTATATTTTCTATGGTATCTGATCATATCAGCTTCATATAACTCCGGGTACAGTGTCCATACCCATGACTGCCAAGACATCAGCTCCAAAGTGCTGTTTCTGTGTTTATCGTTCTTCACTTTCCCACACTATTTCTTTTCAGACTTTCCCAACAGTCATATATCCATCATCTGCTCCTCTGGACTCTGCAGAAATCTTTCCTTCTGTGAGTTTTACTCTTCCACTCACATTTTTTAAATTCTTATTTAAAAGTTTATTTTTTATTTTCCATATCAACCACAATTTGTCTTCCCTCTCCTGCTCCCACTCATCCCCAGTTCTCCTCACCCAACAACCACCCCCATCCACTCCTCAGATAAGGTAAGGCCTCCTCCCATGGGGAGTCAACTAAGTCTGGCATATCAAGTTGACACAGGACCAAAACCTCTTTCCCTGTCTCAAGGCTGAGCAAACCATTCCTCTATAGGGGACGGGTTCCAAAAAGCCACTTCATGCACTAGGGATAAATCCTGGTCCCACTGCCAAAGGTCTCACAAACTGCCCAAGCAACAAAATTGTCATCTACATTCAGAGGCCTATTTCAGTCCCATGCAGGTTCCCCAGCTTTCAATCCAGAGTAAGTGAGCTCCGAGTATCTGGGGTCAGCTGTCCCTGTGGGTTTCCCCATCATGATCTTGACCCCTTTGCTCATATAATTCCTCCTTTCTCTCTTCAACTGGACTTAGAGCATGGCCCAGTGCTTAGCCATTTTTCACTCACTCTTAAATTGAGTTTCAGTGTTTCTCACTTTTGTGTTCCACAAGGATTCTCAGTACACAAAATACATCTTCACCCTTAGGCTTACCCAGAGCTATGAGAATATCCTGTGTATACAATGTAGTAGCTATAATGTCCTTAGAAACAAGCAGAATCAGGCTATCCTAGAACCTGGTTATTATTTTTAAAACTCTATTAGCTGAAAATTTCCACTGTGACACTTCAAAGTTGGGGAATATCTATGTGTCACTCTGATTACCAACATAAGTTTACTTATGCACCCCCTTGATCACAAACAGCATCAACCATTAGACATAGGACCAGGCCTTCTCTAAGAGAGTGGTACATCTTTTGATCCAAAGAATATCTTTTCATAAACCAGTCTAGTTTTCTACAAGCTAGATGGTTTTCTTAAAAACTGGAATTTGTATTTAACTATTTTCCAGATATACACTGAACATATAATTAATCCCTTCTATAAGTGTTTTCAATTTCCTACCATAAATTTGTTGGATATTAGTTTAAGATGTGTTATATTAATTTATGCTGTGGAATATTTGGTTAATGAGGCAAAGGTGTGTTACATTCTTTTATGTAGTATTTGTTTAACTCTGTAAAGCTGGGTTTCTTTGCCTACCTAGAGCACCTGATTGGTCTAATAAAGAGCTGAATGGCCAATAACTAGGCAGGAGAGAGAAATAGGTAAGGCTTCTTGGCAGAGAGTGTAAATAGGAGGAGAAATGTGGAAAAACAGGAAGGGTGAGAAAAACAGAAGAAGAGGATGATGCCAGTGGCCAGTCACACAGTCAGCCATGGAGTAAGAAGGAAAGAAAGATCTATAGAATAAAGAAAAGTAAACAGCCCAGAGGCAAAATATAGTTAAAGGATAGTTTAAGTCAGAAAACTGGCTAGAAACAAGCCAAACTAAGGCCAGGCATTCATATGTAAGAATAACCCAATGCATATTTATTTGGGAGCAGGATGGCAAGTCCCCAAAGGGTAGGAAAGACAATGTGCTTAGGCTATTGTTTTATCAGTAAAGATGAAGCATGCTTAGCTTTATTTCCTGTTAAGCCAGTGTGGAAATAGTAAATACTCTAGAGTCTGACATCAGAGAATAAGCCATACCTCACTGCTTAATGTCTCCAAATGCACAGACTCACAGATACAGCTTCAATTCCAAGTATGGATATACAGGTGGAAACTTGCATAATTGGAACAAATGCTTGTAAATAGGAGGAATTCAATAAAGCATTACTATGACCTTGAAACATAGAATGGACCAGAAGGATTCAGTCCATCATAGCTCCATCCACAAAGGAAGTTAGGGATGAAGTTTGGGAACAGATGTGCAAGTGTACTTTGATGCTCACTTAAAATATAAGTTTCTAACCATTGCGAAATAAGGCGAGCATTGCTCAACATCTGTTGGAAGAAAAAAAATCTGTCAAATAGCTTCATAATTTATCTCATTGAAACATATCATTTACAGACTTAAAAAACACTTTAAAGGGAGAAAGAAGAGTAAGATTTTTCTATAACCAATGCTTCAAAAGTATAATAAAAATGACTTTAAAATATTCAGGAAGCATCACCACAGTTGGCTTCAGAAGCCCCGTGAAAAGGTGAATGTACTCTAGACGGAGGGACACTGTTGTCACAGTAATGGCAGGTTACACTGCACCCATCTGATTCAGAAAAAGGCAACCAAGAAGGAACGAATAGTTTTGCATAATGATAAAAAATGAGAAGATAATTTAGATTTTACATATTTGAATCAAAAAGATGCACTTTTGAAAATAAATTGATAAAAATCACCTGGTTATGCAGCTGTTGTTGCTGTTTTCAAATGTACTTAGAATTGGCAAAAAAATATAACAATATGAACAGTTCATACAAAAGATAGAGGAAATCACCTAAAAATCTAAATCAGATTATTTCATCTTCTTTATTAAAATCACTAATAGGATGTAAAGTAGAACCCACTTCTTACTAATTGCCAGGCTCCTGTCCAATATTTTAAATTCATTCTGTACTAGGCTTCCTCATATTCCCCCTTCCACCCCATCACCTTCCTCAAACCTAGATGCTTTCATACATGTAATGTTTCCCTGTTCACATAAGTTGTCACTTAGCTCTTTCTGGCCAAACGGAGTCAGGTAGTGATCATGTCAGAAGTGAGACGGGATGATGTGTTGAAGTCCCATCTAGGGTGCAGTCACCACCTGGCTCTATTTGGCCTTGAGCTCACAGAGATGCAGAGGATCTCTGCCTCCCAAGTGCTAGGATTAAAGGCATGGGTCACCATGCCTTGACCTTCATGGCTTGGTGTTGTCGCTGACCTCTGATATTTCAGGATATTTTTTATTAAATATACTATGGTCATTTTTGTAAGTCATTATAAATCAAACTTGAAACAGCTATATCATCTTAAAAAATACATCCCATATGACATTCTTCATAATGTTGAAGCCTAAAACTCAGTACTTTTGAAGAAAATGGCTATATGAGTGTACAACACGTAGATGTAGCAAACAGCACAGAACTTTTATCTTACGTCTGAAGAGCATGTTTCCTTTCATTCTGAGGCAGGCATCCTTGTTGGCAGTTCCAGTATCTATGAGATTTATCTAGGTGAAGGGTTAAGGAGAATTAACCAACCATCTTTGAAAGGGCTGTGCTTTATCATATAGATACCAGAAGGAGCCTTTTTATTTAACAAGTATTAATTATTAACAAAAATATTAAAGGTCTTTCATGTGGCAAGTAGATTTTTAAAGGAAATCAAACACAACAGAAGCTATGCACCTCCCTTTTCTTTATCATCACATCAGTTCCCAGCATATCCTGCCATTGTAGAATAAATTAAAACAAGAACCAGGAAAACTCTGAGCCAAAAAATAGAGGCTGAATCCTTAGTGCAAGCCTGCAAGCTGCTGCAGAATTCAGATCAACAACATGCAACAACCAGTCATAATTCATACCTACACCCTGAGTCTACAGAAAAACCAAAGTAGATTCCCATAAGCTAACCCATCTTAAAAATAATGTATTACAGGTAGCATTTAAATCAATCTTTATTTAACAACTGCTGCTAAACCAGTGAGTTTTTTCCCCTGCAACCACACATTTAAAAACCATGTGATATTGATGAGTAGTCATCTATTGAAATACTTATTAATATTAAGCAAGTAATCTGAGAGAAAGAAATATAGCATCATATCAAATGCATTATAGTTTAACATAGTAAATTTTCAGCCTATAGAGAAAATGGTCAAGGCTGATGATAAGAAATATTAGTGAGACTAATTAGTGAGTTTTACTAATTTACTATATTTACTAACTAGTAAATATAGACTATTAGTGAGTTTGGTGAAAATTATAAGAATTTCAAGAATTTAGTTTTACTCTCTAGCTATTATCCTAAGGGATTTTAAGGAATCACTTCATTATTAAATAGTTAGTGAAATGTTATAAGTGATAATTTTAATAGAGTTTTGAAATAAAAGAATTTTATAACTCATGAAGATACAACAAAATCTTATTATAAATTAGGCTTTGCCTAAGAAAAATGAAAATTGTAAGAAGTAAAATTAATGACCTACTGGAGAAATTATGAATCTCATCATCTTTACAGTGTGGTAAGTTGGCATTTATTCATTCAACTTGATCAATATCTACAGTCATACTGAATAATTCAGGCCTTTTACTTGGATGAAATTGGTAATATAATTTCTCGTCCTCTGTGCTCTCTTCTCTATATTTAAAACATTGCTTGTTTAACTTTTCTGCTGATCTCGAGACAGTTTTCTGAGTCATTATAGAATTAATCAGGCTAAGAATTTATATCACTTACACTCATTTCAGGGACACATTATTTAACATGATGTCAAGCACATTGAGACCTTCAGAACTGTATAGACCCTGTATTCAAATCCCATTTCTTCAAGGAATGTTACTAAATATCTCTGATAGGATACCTTAAATGTGCAAAACAATTTACTGGGTTGGAAAATTGTGGGAATTCAATGAATCAATATAAGCAAAAAATTGTCATCATCTTTTCTGCAAACTGGTTGTTAAAAACACATACTTTGCATCTTTGCTGTTGTTTTTTTCAGCATCTTTTTAGCTTAAGAAATAGTATTGTGAAGAGAAAATATATTCAGTGCTAACACATATAACACACAATGAAGAACTGTAGTCCTTTTTTAAAAAAGGTATTTCATAAACATATGTATGTATATAACAAAGACATGAATATACTTTTGTATGCATAGACATATATAATATATATGTGTGTATGTGAGAAACAGCACTGATATCAAGAATATATGAGAAGTCCTCAAAACTTAGTATTTAAAACCACAAATGACCCAATTAAAAAGTGGACAAAAATCTAAATAGAAAATTCTCAAAGAAGACATATAAATGGCCAGTAAGTTCACAAACAGAACAAAGAAATGCTAACCATATAGTAAATACAGCAAAGCCACAATGACCCAGCCAAATAGGAATGATTAATATCAAGAAGACTCATGAGGAGAGAGGCTTTGGGGATGTTGGAAAAGGTAAATCACTATACACCATTAAGGATATAAATAGATAGCATACTGAAGGGTAGCACAACAATTTCTTAAGAATATTAAAATGAGGGGACCGGGTGCTGTCTGCAGAGTCCCAGCGCACTCTGTAGCAGGGGCAGATAAAGTCTGCCTCTCACCATACCCACAGCTGTCTCAGATTCATTCACAGATCAAAAAGTTAGAACATTGTTGGATGGAGTCACGTAGTGTAAAGAATCACTCTGCTTAGCAGATACTTACCATGTTACATAAAATATTTCTTAATAATTAGTCAGCTAAAACTATGCCAGGCATTGACATGCTAAAGAGTTCCGTATACTATAGACTGGTAAATTTTATGGTAGTATACAAACTTTCAGAATCCTAGAGCAGTATGTCAGGAATATAAAATGGGATGGGTTTGATAATATTTGTAGAATGAATTTGAAAATTCACCAATAAGTAACCACAAAAAAAAAAAGAATATTAAAATGAGACCAGCTGGGATGGACCAGAGACAGTAATAGAAATGAGTGTAATTAAAGTACATTTGAGTATGAAAATGTTATGAGAACACCAATGATTTTTGTATGATAGGTGTATGTATTTGCTGGTGTGGGCCTGTATATGTGAACATGTAACTGTGGGGAGGGGGCAGACATTGGTATCAGCTCTTTCCCCAGTGACTCTCTACTTTTGTTCCCCCCACCCCTTTTTTTAGATTAGGTTTCTCACTGAATCTGAAGCTCATCAAATTAAGACACTTGCTGGACAATGAACTTCGGGGATCTATCAGTGCTTGTCACCCATTCCCACATTAGTGCTACATGTATTCACCACTGTGTCCATATTTTTGCATGAAGTCTGTACATTCAAACTCAGATTCTTATGCTTGTACAGCAAGCATCTTGCCAAATGAGCCATTGCTTCAGCCCCAATATGAACTCATTTTTGATGTAAAAATATAATTACCATACAAGCTTGCAATTCTCCTACTATGTATATTCCCAAAGGAATTAACTGTCCATGTAAAAACAGCACAGGCATACATTTGTTTGTCTCAGCACTTTTCTTCATAGTAGCCAAGAAATGCAAACAACTTTATTATCTACCAAGTGATGAATTTATTACAATGTTGGCATATGTGCACCACAAGATACTATTTAGTCAGTAAATAAAAACAAAAATCCTGTTACTTGTGACAACATGAGTATAACTGGAGATCATGTTATATAAGTCTAGGCAAAAAAGTCAAGGGCTTCATAAACTTAACTTATACTTTCATTCTCAAAACACTAATCTTGTAGAAACTGTGGATTAAATAGTGGTTACTAGAGAAAGGGAGAGAGGGAGGGAGAGAGGGAGGGAGGGAAGACAAAGACAGAGAGACACACATACACACAAAGAGAAACACTGAATTAATCTAAGCTGCAATTAAATAGGAGCAAGAAATGCCAGTATACTGAATCAAGAACAGTCATAGGGGAACCATCAGGAAAAGGAACAAGGCCCTAGAAATATAGGCAACTGTCCACTGATATGAGCAGCATGTGGAGCCTCAAGGGGAGGGTTCAGACTCTGTTTCTGCGCATAGACGGTGGAGCCCATTCCCTCCAGTGGAACACCTAATCCAGTCTTGATTAGGATGAAGAAATCAGACTTACCTGGAGTGGATGCTGTGCTAATCCACCTTGGGACCTCTTGCCCTGTCTGGGGAGGGGAAGCAGGAATGGGGAGGAGGGAGGCTGAAGGCTGACTTGGAGGGGTTGGGAGGGGGAAGGGAGTTGGAACAAGGGACACATGGATAAAAAGACTTTATTCTATAAAAATAAATAAATATTTTCATAAAACATTATCTCTTTTAAAAAGAAAAAAAGAAATAATGTACTTCACAGCTCAGAAAGCTAGAAGAAAGAGTTTTGAAGGGTTTTAATCAAATATAAATAAAAAAATATTTGAAATAAATCTGCTAAACTCTACTTAAACACCACATAATTATTTATATTTTAAATATTATTTGGTGTCCCCTCAATACATGTTCTGAGTATCAGTTAAAAACAAACATAAATATGGAGACTTAGAAGCTTCATAGCACATGAATTAAAAAATGACAGTGGCATAAAAAACTATGAACTCAAAAAATTAATTTATCTTAAAACTAAAATAAGGAATGCATCAAAAGATAAAATAATGTAGTCTTAGTGTGTGGTCAGGTTATGGCTGTCACCATCAAATAAAATATCTTTGCATGAGCAACTGCCCCTCCTGAAAATCCATCCAGGAAGAAAATCTATTATTGCCTGATAGTGATGGCTAGTCCTGCTGATCAACTAGAAGGGATCTAGAGTCAACTAATAGGCTTGCCCCTGGGGAGGTATCTAAGGACATTTCTAGAAGAATTAACAGTGGGGAGAGAATCGCCCTCCCAAGAAGGTATAGATAGTTCAACAGGAATTCCAGTTGTAGACAGGTCTAAGGAAAAATATCCTGTGTAAACCATTTAGTAAACCTATATCTATATTTCTGTATTATAGTCTATCATTTCTGTTCTTCTAATAATTAGGATAGCTATTTAATAATGAAATCTGATCTACTTTTAGTTGTAGGATGAGAAACATTATGTAAATTTTCTGAGCAATTCATTTTTATGATTACTTCATAGATAATCTCTTTTTATTTGAAGAGCTTTGCATTGGAAATTTCTAGGAAAAAAAAATCAGCATTCACTCCAAAAGTCACTGTTGATAGATCCCTGTGAAAGAAGATGTGTGTTTATCCTATCACCTTCTTATCCTGCACCTTCAGATTTGAAGAGTTAAAAGCAGACATTCTGGAGAAGTGACTCTTAAAGTGTGCATCTTTATCATACCAGAAAAACCCCACCTGAATGATAGTGATTGCAGCTATAATCTTATATGCCAAATGTCAGGCATTGTTCTTAACCTTCACTGTTAACCTCAGGATTAATTTTATATACTCATCACTCTTGATGACATTGTGAAAAATTATCTATTCTGTCCATTTGTCATGTTAAAATCTAGTGGGAACATTTTTGGAAAGAAGCATTGTGAGATTCTATGGACAAGTCAAAGTGCCATTCTAGATCACAGCTTTCCTAATGATGTCTACCTTAGCTTGGTGACAGCAAAGTACAGAGAAGCATCTGGCCATACATATGCAGGGAGCAAAAATTGGATTTGCTTCTAGTTGTGTTTTTCTAATAAAAACATTTCAAAGGTATGGTTCTTGAATGAGCTTAAAAAAGAAAAAAGCAAAATACCAAAAAAAACCTTATTCTATGAGTAGAGTTCTCTTCATAGAAGAGAAAGACTACAGGTTCTTAAGGGATCTTAGACCCTTTCTTTTTCTTTTGAAACATATTTATTTTTAATTTTTAAGGTCTGTGCTTATGTACATGAGTATAGGTACTCACAGAATTCAAAGAGGAGGCAATTCCTCTGTGTTCTATGTTGTCGTGAGCATCCTGACATGAGTGCTAGAAACTGAATGCAGGTCCTCTAGAAGAGCAGCAGCAGCTTTTGACAGCTGACTCATCTTTCCAAGCTCTTTCTTTTTCTTGAGTTTTTTTTTTTTTCTTGGATGGTCTTGCCACTCTACCTCCACCCATAGGATATGAAGGAATTTGGGAGATGGAGAAGGTGTGAGAAAAGCAATGATGTAGAAAGTCAGTAGGAGGGAAAGAGAAGCATACATACCAAGACAAGGAAGTGTCAAGAGAAGGCAGCTTCAGTAGATAGATGTAAAGACCTCACATAGCACTGTGATTGAAAATGAGCTGTCTCCTATTGTTCTTATAAGCAATCATCACAAGCAAACTCAGTTCCCTGAAACAGCACAATCTTATTAGCTTAGAGTTCAGGAGGCCAGATGTCGAAATTATTTCCATGGACTAAAGTCCAGATGTCAAAGTATTGATTACATTTAGAGATTCCAATGGTCAGTTCATCCCTATTGCCCTACAACTTCTATAATTCACCTGCATCCCTTGGCAAAATACAACACAATTCTTACCTCTGTTTTCACATTTCCATCTTTGGCCTTAACATCTTGCCTCTCTTCTATAAGGCCCCTTGGAATCATGAAAGATCATTTTCTTTCTAGATAAGCAAAGTGAATTTCTTTACCTAAATATGTTTAAATTAGTTCACTTTGTAATTTTGTTTGTTAGATTTGAACTGCTATACAAATATTTGAGTTAACAAACTTATATAGGCTCTTGGAAACATGACATGGGTATTTTCTTTTGGGGATCATTATTTAGTCAACATTGGGTAATAAAAAAACCAAAAACTTACAGTAATATCTATCATGATTCTAAGTTATTTATTACACTGTTTAGTTTATCTGTAATAAGTAGTCAGAATATGCACTCTTTACACAATGTGAATGAATGAATATGAAAGAAATTTATGTTAGAAAACTTGTACCCCTAGGGCAATAATCATTTGAATGAACTCTGGATATAATCCTTTAGGTCTGTTAAATGAAAACTGACCTTCAGCTGTATCAAAAGAGTTGTAGTCATTCCCAGGATCACCAAGACAATGCTGTCCATACTCTTGGGTATCAATCAGCCTTGGAACTAGTTTACAGACACAGGCACTCCATTAAGTATTTTACATATATTAACATATTTATCTCTTACTTTCTTTTTCTGAGGCTGGGATTACTGACTTTGCTTTCTAACTTGCTAGTATTTACATCACATTTTGAAGTGTCTTAAAAACCAAGAACCAATCCCTGTAATGGTAAATTTCCTGTTGCTTTCATTAGGTTTTAGCTCATCTGGCTTAAAATCTGAAATAATAATGTAATCCACAAATACAGAAAGAACATAAAGCCAATATTACAAATATAATAATTTAAAAGTAACATTTGAAAACAATGCATGGGACTTATTCTCAGAGACAAAGGTCAAGGTAAAGCTATCTGGGCTCCCAAAGTGAGATGGTTCCATTATTATGTTCGATGACTAAGTAAGCTCTTGGGAGGAGGCCAAGGGTTCATTCACTTGATTCTAACAACACTATTGCAACACAGTCTGAGAATCCTGGGCCCTCATAAGAATTTGATATCATGTTTAGGGCTCAGCACAGAAAATCTTTGGCCATCTAACATTCCTCCCCTGGTATTTCTACCGCTGGAATGTTTCCAGACTCAAACTCTGAATCTACAAGTTATACAACAAAGTAAGTCAATTGTGTTTATCACAGTTTTGCTTAAGCATATAGAACTTAGGCACTAAATATAAAATAGTAAATGACTAGCTTCAAAATAACAATTTCATGTGACAATTACAGCCATAGTCTTTCAGTTATTATATAAAACATCACAAATCAATGAATGCATACAACAGAATTGATTTTATACTTTATACATAGTTTTCTGGAAAAAGCATAATAAATCAGTTGCAAGATCATAATTTATATAAACATATAATATATAAAATATCTTAACTAGCATTTGATGATGGGTTCAAGTGCTAGTTAAGATATTGACAATGTGCAGTAGCATTACATATGGTAGTTCTAACATGAGAAAAGAAGTATGTAAGCCTATCCATTGTCAGATTGAATCACATTAACTGAACCAGGATGGCTGATAAGATAACAGATATATGTTGTTAAGTTTACATTGATTATTTGTCTAATAATTGATTTAATATTTCCTGAAAATCCCCATGACTGTATTTAAGAAGGAGTGATAATATCTGAATTTCCTTGATACCATGAAGGTTCAAAATTTATATTCTACTAAAAAAGTGAGCATTATCCTTCCAGTGACTCAGATGAAGCACTTTGTGGCCTAGTTACCTTCATGTCCTCCCAGGCTTGGCTCACCTATTTTTGGGAGTTAAAGCTGTGAAATGAAGCCTGTCTTAGATATTTCAAGTTCTACACCTGAAGGATCTCATTTATGCCCTTGATTGGGTCAGTAAGGAAGCCAGATAAATCTAAAATCTCAAATAAATACTACTTATAGATATTAATCTTAAACATTATCATTATTTATAGATATTTATCTTATAATAAACAGTATCATCACATCTGATTGCAGGACTGTTTCCCAATGTGGTATGTTACTAGAGGTCAGAAGACCTACACTTGCTTCAATTAACTACGTGTTTATTGATTAAGGTAGGATGGCTATATGGCTTCTTACTAAAGAATTATGTCAAGGCAAAATGTAAATAACATCATTAGTAGGCTCAAGCAGACAGATTATAAGCTACTTTTTAAAACCTTAAAGTTTGCGCAATAAACAAAGACTACTTAGAGCATAATGTGTTAAAATTGTTTAACACCTATAATTTCAGCTTTAGTAGATATATAAAAGCTACAAAGCCACTTGAAGATTTTACCCAGATCATTTCTACAGCATCTAGTGAAGCAAAAGGATGATGATCCTTACCTTTATTTTGTTGGCATTAGGACTGAGCAATCACTTTAGGGCTCAAGGATGACCTTGTTAGTTTAGGCTTCAATGAGGATTATTTTATTTACTTATAATCAACTTTCACTGATATTTGTAAATTACCCCTTTTATCCTGGAATCACATGCTCCATTGCCTTAGTCTGTCACTGATCCTATAAATATTTATTCGTCAGTCACTGAGTTATATCAATGAAAATCAAGGCAAACAAGAGGGAGAAGCCCTCTGCCTTAATAGAGGTTCTTATGGGCCAAGGGGAAAAAAAACAGATTATCCTAAAATATTTAATTAACTAAGTTATAAAAGTACTGGAGTTCTAGTTAATTTATATGTGGCACTTTTCAGTTGATGAAATAAAAACTAGTTCTTAAATATGGATCATAGGCAGTCAACCTTACTCTGACTTTTTGTCCCTTAAAAGTGATTTTGAAAACTACTGATTTTAAGATTACCACCTTTTTGATTAGTCTCATAAACATTTTTGAGTCAATAGAAATGATATTTTCTGTTTAAAAAGTAATTGAAGTGAAGTTTCAGTTTTGAAATATACCGAAATGGCACATCAATAAGTAAATTTTTTCCCCTTGAATGTCATATTCATCTTGTTTCTACCTCCTCATTAGATTTAGTGGTTTGTACTTTGAGTGGTAAGATTTTGATTTTAGAATAGCAAAATTGAGGCTTAGTGTCTAAGAAGACATCCTTGAAAGACATTATGGAAGTTTTTCTCATAGCCTGATCTGCCATGACTTCTAAGCTGCAATTTCATGCTCTGTGCACATACTTTCCCCTCTTTAATTATTTAAATATGTTCCTATTTGTTCTCACATAAATCTCATTGTGTGTATTTGAAGCATACGGCATGATGTTATATTATTATACATAAACACTATATTAATGGGATTGTGACTCCAGTTGTGTAAATGAAACTATTCCTCATTTCAAATAATTATTGTCTCTTTATAGCACGTGCAACTACAGTTGACTAAACAAGCAAGATTCCTGAATACAATACAGTTTTGTTAAGTGCAGTTCTTATGTTGAACATTGTACATTACATCTTATTTATCTGCTAATTTTTTAAAATACCTTTTGACTTACATCTTTGCATTCTTCCAGCATTTTTCTATGTGTTTTTAATACAAAAGGACCTGTGGTCTTGGATTAATGCAACCTCATACTTTAACTAATACATACCAACATATCAGCTTATATTTTCTTGGCTTTAAGTTGGTTCCTAGGTTTAGAAGGCAGGTTAGCACACACAGAGCTACTCAGGGTCAACGCAAATGAAAAGCCCAGCACTGAGAAGGCAGTGCAAATAATTCTACTCCTCACCAAGAAGTTCTTCACAACTGATAGACTTCTGGGAAAGGAAAAATAGGTTTCTTTTGTTTTCCCAACAGAGTGTCACTGGGTATGTCAACCACACTCCAGGACAGGCCTCATGCTCAGGAGGAATTGGCCAACACAAAACTAACTGTTAGCTTGCTTGTGATTGTTGGTGTTTGTCTGTTCGTTTGTTTTGTGTTTGATTGGAGTAACTTTGTTTCGTTTGCTTTTCCTCCTCTTCCCTCCTCATTTTCTTGGCTTACACAGTTTGCTTGTTTTAAGTTTACTTCCTTCCTTTCTGAGAGAGTTAGAAAGAACATAAAGTTGTGTGGATAGAAATGTTGGGAAGATTTGGGAGGAGTTGGGGAGGTGAAAACACTATCAAAATATATTGTGAGAATAAAAGAGGTATAAAGAAAAAGGGTTTCCCTCAGCGGCTGAACTGTAGCAGCCACTGTAAGGAACTTCTGTTGTTGTATTGAGATTCCTTTTATACTTTTTTAGATGAAGGCAAATAGATATAGCACAATGATAGATTAAGCTTCCCCACTGAACATTCTTGAATGCAATTTGTCATCCAAATAAAGTCTAATTATATTGTAATATATTTGTGTCATTTGTTTTGAAATATGTGTTGAATCCCCCCCTCTACTCTATTTATCAGACTGGAGACATTCCCCTTTCAATCTTTCCAAATTTCTTTATTTCTTGAGGTGAAATAGTTTACATTTTACCTGCACCAAGTACGCTGGATGCATTTATTTATCTGTGGCCTCTGTCAGCCACGAGCCAACATTTTATTAGCTTCTGGGGAAATCTCCCTTTTGAATTTTTTAAGACAATTACTAATAACTCACCACAAAAGAAGCAGTATCTTTCTCTTTTTGTGTGTGTGTGTGTGTGTGTCCACTATCACCCAGAGTTGTATATCCATGCAATTAGTTCCCTATCTCTAACAATATGCATTCTTGGCATGAGACATTTTAAAACAAAATGAGCAATTCTGACCAACACACATAGCTGTTACTAGGTATATATGTGTGTGTATGCATAAAACAAATCATTAAGAAACCCTGATGTTACCATATGATGATTTTTGTGCTGCCCAAGTTGTATTTAAGTATTATACCTGATAATTAGTAAATATTAACCTTTTGTCACCCCAAATTTATACACTTGTTCCACTACTGCAAAACATAGGCACTCAGCACTATTTTAAAGGGGGCACTGTTTTCTTTAGGATTCTAAAAATTAGATAACAAGAAAATTTTTTATAACTCTGTGAGAAAAACATGCTCCATGTCAATGGAATATTTAAATCATTTCAGTGGACAAAAATACAAAGGTATAAGAGGCTCACTGGTGCACGAAGTAGCTGGGTTTCATAGTGCCCTACACTTGGCTACTCTATCAGAAGCACCCGCCTTTAAGCTATGATCTTCCACAAACTTTATTTGAAAATGTATGCCTCCCAAATCTCTGGAACTGTTCAATCAACAAACAACAAACATGGGATTCACGAAGGATCATGAGTAATACTGTTGTCTATAGTCCAATAGGTCAATTGGTTCCTGTGATTTTATACCTATAATCAAAGTTCTGCAGCAGTTTTGTTGCATTATTGTCCAGATCCTTCATTTTTCCTTGTTAGAAAACCAAAAAAAAAAAAACCATATATTTCTTTGTCACCACTCTCTGGAACATGTAATATATAAAGCACAGCAAAAATAATTCTTTTAGGCAGCAAAGGACTGTTTTATATCCTACTATGAGGCACAGCTTTAGTGGTAACTTTGAAAATAGTTTAATGACAAGTTAAAGAATGTCCATATGCCCATATTTTATATGTTGTCTAGAAATATGCAAGTTACTCTTCACAGAGCGATACTCTCTTGCCTAGCTATTCCTGCCTTCAAAAATTGAACTGGAAAAACAAAGCAAAATCAGACATTGTTAGACATTGTGACTGTCTAACAGATCACCCAGGAAATTCTAAAGTTTATTTCTGATCATAAAGTGTCCAGACAACTGCACTTTTCACAGAAAGCAAGACACAACAGAACAAAAAATAAAGGGCAATAAGAGTTGTGAAGTCATCAACAAAACTTTGAAGAAGGTTCAGCAGCTAGAGTACTTCAGGAAAATCAATGACATCAACAAGCATACCATCTGCTCCAAAGGGCACATGGCTCAGCTGGTGGATACTGGCAGTTTCCAGAGGCCTGGTACCAGACTATATATCCTTTGACTTATTTTGATTGAAGTATATATACTACATCATAAGGAATAAATGGTATTTGTTAAATTAACCTAATTATGTAAAGAAAAATAATAATATGAATATGACACATACCCCGTAATGACAACGGATGTCTCTGCTGGCACACAGGCATTTTCCTTCTCTCTCCTGCCTCATTAAGTCTCCAGATTTCCAGCAAAAATGACAAACTTACATAGGCTCACAGAAGAAATAGAAAGCTGATCTGGCTAATTTTCTCTAAAGATTACACATTGTCTAAAGTTTATTTTCTCATAGATTTCTTTAAAGCCAAGACTAAATAATTATAAAAAAACTTGTTTCATACAACTAACTCTTCTATTTATTAGCATTAAATATTTAAGTTATACACATAACATTATATACAAAGGCTCCAACAGAAAATGTATATCCTGGCATAAACATGAATGTGAAATAGTTGTGTGTGTGTGTGTGTGTGTGTGTGTGTGTGTGTGTGTTGTAGTGCATATTTTGAGTGTGCTTCCTCAAGTTAAGTACATAGTATCTCATTTTATTACTGTAGTACATAATCTATGTAAAATATTATTATCTAATAAAATAAAAAGTTTTAACAGGCATCTTGAGAATACAGCTTATAAAAGGTTGAGCCTCTATAACACATGTTGGAGGAACTAGGGACAGGAAACAGTACAAAGATGTAAAAGTTACTTCGCAATAATCAAAGAAAGAAAATTAAAGGCACAAACAACAATAGCAACAATCCAAAGGAGAAGGAGAGGCAAGGGCCAGGAAGTTGGGAGGGAGGAAGGGAAGGAGGGAGGGAGGGAGGGAGAGAGAGAGAGAAAGAGAGAGAGAGAGAGAGAGAGAGAGAGAGAGAGAGAGAGAGAGTTAAAGTTGGGTGTGTCACTGTTTTCTTAATGATACAATACCTCTCTACCTGCCCATTGCCTTTTATATCAGAAGACCCCATAAGGATGGCAACAAAAAAGTTGAGAAAAATTCCAATTTATGTATGACTAACATGCCCACTTCTGGAAAAATTGCCTGCTTTCTTCATTGCATATAAGACACTAGGTATCCCTTGAAATAAAATTATTGCAGCATTTTCTAACTCAGTTTAAACTCAGACATGACTGGTATGTATTGACATCATCTCTAATGGCAGCGAGTATGCTGTGCTAGAAACCAGAAGTACTAAACTACAAACATTTTTTTTTTTAACCTAGATTCTTCAGATGTCTGGGATACCATGAAAGAGGAATAAAGGAAACAGACACTCAACAAGCCAACCTGTCTGAACGTGGCTCCAAACAAAGGTTTCAGTATGCTCCCATTAGTGGACTTTACTTGTAAATGAAACTGTAAAGGAGGTAGCATGGTTAGCATAGCAGGCAGGGACCACAGTGAATTCTGAATGGTCCTACACTCTCTGCTTGGTCCTGGACACCATGCTATTGAAAATATATATATATATATATAATTTATTTATTTATTTTTAGAAAATAAAGTCCTTTTCCCCCCCATGTGTCCCCTTGCTCTCCCTCCCTTCTTCTCCCAACCCCTCCCTGTCTGCCTACAGCCTCCCTCCCTCCCCATCCCCTCTCCCAAGAGGGCAAGAAGTCTCAAGGTGGATTCTCAGCATCCACTCCAGGCAGGATAGATTTTCTCATCCTAATGTCATGCCTGGGTTAGGTGTTCCTCAGGGGAGAGTGGGCTCTAAAGTGTCAGAATCACAATCTCATCTCTCCCCTTGAGGCTCCACATACTGCCCATGTCAGTGGACAGTTGCCTATTCTTGGAGGGCCTACTTCCTTTTGTGAAGATTCCCCAGTGGCTGTTCTTAATTCACTGAGCTGCCCAGAGCTCCAGCCAGCCATCATTGTGGGAATTTTCCTCATAATCCCTATCCCCTTGCTCATATAAACTCTCTTCCCCTGTTCTCAACTGGACCAGGAGCTCAGCCCAGTGCTCAGCCATGAGTCTCTGCCTCAACCTCTATTCATTGTTGGATGTAAGTTCTGTGATGGCACTTGGGGTGGTTATTCATTTCATTATAGGGGAAGTCCTGTCTAGTCAACACCTTCACAATTGGTTGGAGACCTAGGCAGGGACATCCTGTAGTTCTTATAGGTGACCCTAGCACCTGGTCTTTTTCCAACCCCACACTGGCTTCCTTTATTAAGATTTCATCTCTCTTTTTTTTTTTCTCCCTCCTTGTTGCTCTTCTCATTCTGTCCTCCCCTTCTCTCAGGATTTGTTCTCACGTCTTCTCAGTTGCAACTCTTTATGCTCTCATTTAGCTAAGGAGGTCTTCTCAATTTTCTATTCCTAGGGGAATCCCTGGATGTCTCTCTTAAGTTCTTTCTGATCCTAAGCTTTTCAGGGGTTGTGTTTTACAGCTTGGGTGTTCTTTGCTTTTTATTTTTCTTTTTGTCTAAAGTCCACTAATGAGTAAGCACATCCCATGCTTATTTTTCTGGGCTTGTGATACCTAGCTCAGGAGGATATTCTCCAAATCCATCTATTTGCCTGCAAATGTTAGGATGTCATTTTTTTTTAACTGCTGAATAGTACTCCATTGTGTAGATGTACCACAGTTTGTTAATCCATTCCTCAGTTAAGGGGGCATCTAGGCTGTTTCCATGTTCTTGATATTACAAATAATGCTACTATGAACATGGTTGAGTTAATGCCTTTGGAGTGCAAATGTGAGTTCTTTGGGTAAATGCCTAACAGTAGTCTTGCTGAATCCTTGGGGAGATTGATTCCCAGTTTTCTGAGGAACCATCATTCTGCACTCCAGAGTGGCTGAACCAGTTTACACTCCCACCAACAATGGAGGAGTGTTCCCCTTGCTCCACAACCTCTCTAGCATAGGCTGTCATTTGTGTCTTTAATCTTAGCCATTCTGACAGGTAAAAGGTAGTATCTCAAAGTTGTTATGATTTGCATTTCTCTGATAGCTAAAGATGTCAAGCACTTTTTAAAGTGCCTTTCAGCCATCTGTGATTCTTCTGCTGAGAATTCCTTTTTTAGTTCTAAACCCTAATTTTCTAATTGGGTTATTTATGGTTTTGGGCTCTAGTTTTTGAGTTCTCTGTGTATTTTAGAGATCAGTCCTCTGTCACTTGTAGGGTTGGTGAAAATATTTTCCCATTATGTAGGCTGTTGTTTTGTCTTATTGACAGTGTCCTTGGCTTTATAGAAGCTTCTCAGCTTCAGAAGGTCTCACTTATTGATTGTTGAAATGTTGAATTTTTCTTAGTGTCTGTGCTACCGGTGTTAAATTTAGGAAGTGGTCATCTGTGCCAATGCTTTGGAGGGTATTTCTCACTTTCTTTTCTACCAGGTTCAGTGTGGCTGGGTTTATGTTGAGGTCTTTGATCTGCTTGGATTTAAGTTTTGTGCAGGTGATAGGTTTGGGCCTATTTGCATTCTTCTACACATTACCCTTTAGTTATGTTAATATCATTTGTTGAAGATATTATCTTTTTTTCCATTGTATATTTTTGGTCTCTTTGTCGAAGATCAGGTGTTCACAGGTGTGTGGGTAAATGTCAGGATCTTTGATTAGATTCCATTGATCTACAAGTCTGTTTTTATGCCAGTACCAGGCTGTTTTTATTGCTATAGCTCTATAGTATAGCTTGAAGTCAAGGATGGTAATGTCTCCTGAAGTTCTTTCATTGATCAGGGTTGTTTTGGCAATTTTGGGTTTCCTGTTATTCCACCTGAAGTTGGATATTGTTCTTTCAATATCTGTAAAAAATGGTGTTGGGATTTTCATGGGAATTGAATTAAATCTATAAATTGCTTCTGGTAAAATTGCCGTTTTTACTATGTTGATCCTACCTATCCAGGAGCATGGGAGGTCTTTCCATTTTCTGATATCCTCTTTAATTTCTTTCTTCAGTGACTTAAAATTTTTGTCGAAGAGGCCTGCTACTTCTTTGGTTAGATTTATGCCAAGATATTTAATGCTGCTTGCAGCTATTATAAAGGGTGATGTTTCTCTAATTTCTTTCTCAGTCCTTTTATCTTTAGTATATAGGAGGGCTATTGATTTTTTTTAAGTTGATCTTGTACATTCCTGAAGGTTTTTATGAGCTGCAGGAGTTCCCTAGTAGAATTTTGAGGATCTTTTCCAATTTGTATCCCCTTAATCTCCTTCTGTTCTCTTGTTGCTTTAGCTAAAACTTCGAGAACTATATTGAATAGATAAGGAGAAAGAGAGAATAGCCCTGTCTTGTTCCTGATTTTAGTGAGATTTTTGAGTTTTTGTCCATTTAGTTTGATCTTGGCTATTGGCTTGCTGTATACTGTATGTCGCCTTTATTATATTTAGGTATTTTCGCTGTACTCCTGACCTTTCCAGGACTTTTATCATAAAGGAGTGTCGGATTTTATCAAAGGCTTTTTCTGCATCTAATAAGATGATCATGTGGCCTTTTTCCTTTCAATCTGTTTATATGATGGATGACATTCACAATTTATCATATGTTAAACCATCCCTGCATCTCTGAGATGAAGAAAGAGTACTTAATTGTTTTGGATGATTTTTTTTATATGTTATTGGATTTGGTTTGTCAGAATTTTGTTGAGAATTTTTGCTACTGGAAGTTCCAAAGTGCCCAGACCTCCATAAATATTGAGTTAAATGATGAATTTATATAAAAATAAAAGGAAATTTTTACCTCTAGTATTCAGCTAATGTTTGTGTAAGTGTGACTGGTTGGGAAAAGACTGAACCGGACTCTCTAAAATCTCTTTATGCATTGTTTTGTTATCATTATTAGATAGTTCCTCGAAGCTTAATGTGCAACAGTGATAAGAAAATACAATATGAGTGATTCTGAATTTCATCTAGCCCAAGGTAGAGGAAAGTATCAGAAATGAATATTTAAAGGAAATAATTTAAAAGGCAAAATTTGATGTAATTGTATTCAACCATGAAGAAGAAATGAAATAATGCCATTTGCAGGAAAAGATGGGACTGGAGATTATCATGCTCAGGGAAATATGCCAGACTGAGAAAGGCAAGGGTGATGTTTTCTCTCATATGAGGAACCTAGATTTAAAGAGGGGACATTAAAGTAAAAGAGAGTCTATTGGGAATAAGGGGCCAAAAGAGACCAGCAGAGATGGGTAGAGACATATCAGAGTGATGAATGGTAGATATGATTAATGTGCATCATACACACATATGAAAATTGTCACCTATTTTGTTGTGTGCCATCAACAGATTCTTATGAAAAACATCTTGATTTTTAGGATTTATTTTTATTTGTGTTTATGCATGTATCTGTGTAAGTACAGACACATGTGAAGACACCCATAGAGGCCAGAAGAGGGTGTCAGATCCCACGGATCTGGAGTTACATACGGGTGGTTGTGTGCTGCCCTGTGTGGGTACTAGGAACCAAACTTGGGTACTTTGGAAAAGTGGTAAGCAGTCTTAACTGTTCAACCATCTTTCAGGTGCCTGAAACTCAGCTACTAAACATAAAGGTGACATAGTCATGTAGCTTAAATCTGTAATAAAAGACTGATAATGTTGAGTTATGCTTGTTTGACCTCCCTGTGAAGCCATCAGAGGCGGAGAAGGACCTAAGGATAGTGCCCCAGACCTAAACTCCCGGGTACTCTGTGTTTGATCTGCTGCCTTTGCATTATAGTAAGAAACTGTTACCTTGAAAACAGTCTCTCAAACCAAAATAATGAAAAAGGAAAGAAATAATGCCTTCAGAGTTAAATAATAACAACCATAACAACCCCATAAGGGTTATTTATGCCTTACACACATGCAACTTCCTTTTGTTTTGAAATTTTAGCCCGGTTGCTATAAAATTGTCTATCTAAATTTATAAAGATATAAATGAAAGTAATATCCTCAGAACTTGTGATCTACCCTCTTAACTTGTCTCCTGGGGGAGAGGAGATGAAATAAATCTAAAAGCTGCTGGAAGCGTTTCTGTAAGGAGGGAGCTTTTATGGAATGAAGCTAAGTGAGAGCTGATGGAAAAGAGACTGTAAAATTTACAACGCCCCACAATAATGTGTAAGCTTATCGTTAAAATACAGTAAAAAGGCAACTGATACTGCCAGTTTCTGTTTCTTCATAACAATCTAAATAAAAAAAAATGAAAAGTCATCCTTACCTGTAACATAGATAAAATAGGGTAACACAATGAGAGAAGTAAGATTAAAAAAAAAAAATTCAAGTTACTATTCCAGAAGCCTGGTTAGTTACATGAACTCAACCCCTTGTGCTGAAATTGCACTTGTTTTCTAGACGGGTGTTACCTGTACTAATGCATAATAACTCTGGTTTCTGTAGGAAACTCCAAAGTTCACAAATGGGGGAATTGGACTTATTTGGTATTGGCAAACAGGTTTCTCATGTAAATGTGATTTCTTGGTCAGGTCTGTTAGTATATATGTGTAATCCCAACAGCCGAGATTCTGAATCAGGAATTATAACCCAGCTACAAAAATAAACAGGAAGACCCTGTCTCAAAAACACATACAAACCACAACAAAAGATTATTCTTGTGACACTATAATTGTGGATACATGGTATCGGTCAAAGGTATGAAATACTTGGCATTGAACTGAGAATTGGCTCACTTTGGATTTTGAGCAGTGGCTGTTTGTGATCTTTGCTCTTTTTGTTGTTGTTGTTGTTTTATTTTTTTATTGAAAATAGTTTTGACACAATTTATTTTGACCAGTTTCTCCTCCCTCATCTCCTCTGATTCTCCCCACCTCCCCACCCTTGAACTCCATGCCTTTTTTCCCTCTCTCTCTTAAAGAAGCAAACAAACAAACAAGAATAAAGCAAAACAAAGAAATAGCATGAGAAGTATACACACAAACAAAACCCATAGAAACACAAAATCCAGAACTACAATCTGCAAGTGAAAGACCAGTAAGGTAAAAGAAGAAAACAACACACAACACACACACACACAACTCTAATATCTTTGAGTTGTAATTGCAGCTTCCCTGACCATGAACTCCAAGATCTTACAATTGCTAGACTAGACTTCTCCTTACATGTGTCATATGGTCCTAACCTGTGTGAAAGACCAAGTGGCTAATATATTCTTATATACCTATTTCTCTTCCATCTCATATACTACTGAATAGCAGTGTGCCAGTGAAAGACTATGATAAATAGGAAGGAGCTTGAAGAGAGTCTTCAGAAAATAAAAAGTTTCACTAGATAGACCAAAGAAAAAGGGAGTGTCTGGAAGGGCCGATGAGAACGTGAAAGTGAAAGGAGAGGAGAGGAGACAGGAAGAGGAGAGGAGATCGCAACTTACACAACCAGAAAGGCTCAGGGGGACTGGAGAGATGGCTCAGAGGTTAAGAGCACCCTCTGCTCTTCCAGAGGACCCAGGTTCGATTCCCAGCACCCACATGGCAGCTAACAACTGTCTGTAGTTCCAGTTCCAGGCAAACACCAAGACTAAATAAATAAATAAATAAATAAAGGTGTTTTTTTTTGTTTTTGTTTTTGTTTTTTTTTTGGTTTTTTTTTTTTTTTTTTTTTTTTTTTTTTTTTTTTTTTTTTTTTTTTTTTTTTTTTTTTTTTTTTTTTTTTTTTTTTTTTTTTTTTTTTTTTTTTTTTAAAAAAAAAAAGGATATAGCTCAGTGGTAGAGCATTTGACTGCAGAAAGGCTCAGGGTTCTGCAATACCCCATGTAATCAAGTCAGGAAGATGAGGTATCAGGAGATGTTGATCCAACATCAAGCAATAAATTTCACAATTCTCTATATGTGGAAGTAGCCACTGACCTCCGCAATACAGAGGATATTCCAGTTAGGTGTCCCGGCAAAGGGAGATATTTAAGGATGTTTTATTAAAAACAAAAACTTGGTCACTCAGCTTTGATGTGGAACACAGGCCACCCAGAGCACAGCTGGTGTAATAGCAGTTGGGGAAACAGCAGAATCCATGAGCACATAGCTGAGAAGTGAGAGTTCAGGCAGTGAACTCCACTCCCTGGGATGGTTTGAATGAGATCCACTCAGTCCATGGCTGGTGCAATAGCAGTAGGGGAACAGCCAAGACCCTACGGGCACGCCTGAGAGGTCAGAGGTCAAACGGTGACTTCCACCACCTGAACCCAGGCCCTGGGATGGGGACTCAGGTTCAGTGCAGAACACAGGCTGCCCAGAACACGGCTGGCATAACAGCAGCGGGGAGCAGCCAAGTCCCTATGTACACAACTGAGAGGTGAGAGGTCAAGTGGTGATGACTGGTGTCATAGCACTGCAACCTCAGGAGAGCAGCTGACCCTCTGAGCACAGAGCTGATTAAGAGCCCTCAGACCAACAACCCAATAAGAGCCAATCAAGAACTAACCAAGAGTGAATTGAGGAAACAATGGGCAGATGCCAGTGTAAGAATAAACAATACAAAAGTCAACAAGACACCACCAGAAGAAGCAAGTGGTTCTATAGCTTCAAGACATGAACATATCAATGGAGAGGGAACAGAAGGAAATGACCTTAAAAACAGCTTTATGAAACTAATAGAAACCTTAAAAGAGGATATTAAAAAACTCCTATTGTTGGTGGGAGTGTAAATTTGTTCAGCTATTCTGGAATGCAGTATGGAGGTTTCTCAGAAACCTAGGAATCAATCTCCCCAAGGATCCAGCAATACCACTATTGGACATATACCCTAAAGATGCACAGTCACACCCCAAAAGCATTAGCTCAACTATGTTCATAGCAGCAAGAACCTGGAAACAACCTAGATGCCCCTCAACTGAGGAATGAATTAACAAACTGTGGTACATCTACGTAATGGAGTACTACTCAACAGAAAAAAAAAAAATATCCTAAAATTTGCAGGCAAATGGATGGATCTGTAGAGTATCATCCAGAGTGAGGTAACACAGACCCAGAAAGGGAGACATGGTATGTACTCACTCATAAGTGGATTATAGACATAAAGCAAAGAATATCTAGGTTACAATCCACAAACCCCGAGCAGCTAGGTAACAGGAGGTACATAAAAGAGACATCATGGATCCCCTGGGAAGGGAAAACAGGGAAGATCTCCTGAGTCAATTGGGATCTTGTGGGGGAGCGAAGAAGGAGAAGTGGGAAGAGATCATGAGATGGTTGTGTGAGAGGAACAGAGGGAACCACTGTGGGGCTAGAGAGAAACCTGGTGCCAGGGAAACCTTCAAGATCCCACAAGATGAACCCGGCTAGAACTCCAAACTACAGCAGAGAGGGTGCCTAAACAGGACTTCACCTGTAATCAAATGAATGACCACCCTAATTGTCCTTATAGAGCCTTCATCCAGCAACTGATGGAGGCAGATACAGAGATCCATAGCTAAGCACTGGGTCAAGCTCCCAGCTGAAGAGAGAGTATATGAGCAAAGGGATCAGGATCATGAGGAGGAGACCCACAGAGATGGCTGACCCAAGCTATTGGGAGCTCACTGACTCAGAAATAATTGCTGAGGAACCTTCATGGAAAGGAACTAAAACCTCTAAATGTAGATGACAGTCAAACTGTGTGGGCAGTTTGTGGAGCCTCTTACAGTTGGACCAGAGTTAATTCCTGGTTCATGAAATGGCTTCTCAGAGCTCATTCCCTACAGAGGAACATCTAACTCAGCCTCAATACTGGGATGAAGGACTCAGACCTACCTCAACTGGATATGCCAGACTGAACTGACCCACCTTGGGATTCCTTGCTTTCCCCAAGGGAAGCCAGAGAGGAGGGGACTGAGGGGAAGCAGTGGAGAAAACTTTTTAAATTAAAAAAAAATACATTTATATAGCTAAAAAAGAAAGGAGAGAGGGGGAGGGAAGGAAAGAGGGAGAGAGAGAAACTAAGAGAAAGAAAGAAAGAAGAAAGAAAGAAAAAGGATAATGAGCAAAGAAATGCGGTACAAGCATTTCCCATGTCGGCAGACTCAAGTGCACAGGCCAAAAAGATCTACAACAGGCAGAGGGGTATGACTAATCTACGAATTCTGAAGGACTCGCCTGCCCAGCATCTTCCAGGGAAGCATACCAAATACAAGAGGAAGCTACCCCCAGTGTCCTAGTGAAGACTGCTTTTAGAATTGCTCATTCTCATGAGATTAACTGCAAGTGTATTTTGACCTCTGAAAATGTTAAACCTCATATTCCTCCATGGCTGCAAATCTGCCTCTTCTGTGTATCTTGCCCAAACATCAAATTGCTTCATGAAGTCATTTAGAGTTCCAACAGCTTTTATGTTACCCATTGTATCTATGCTTCAAGATTTATGAAAATGTGTCTTCTCTAAACTATTTTCAGGCAATTATTTTGATCTCAATCTCTACTGTTAAGAAAAGTTTTATTTTTACTTTACATGGCTGAGTACTGTGCCTGCATGTACTTGGTCTACATGTGTGCAATCCCCATGTGTGCCAGAAGACAGCGTCCTATACACTGACTAGAGCTACAGATGTTTACTAGCTGCCCTGTGGGTGATGAGAACTGTACCTGGGTCCTCCAAAGTGTGTGTGTGTGTGTGTGTGTGTGTGTGTGTGTTTGTGTGTTTAAGGGGAAGTGAGTATTATTTTCCTTCTTCAATTACTCTTTCATTTTACTTCTTTATTTATGTATTTTAATTTAAAATACTGGCTTTTTTGATAACTGTCTTACAAAACTCCCCAATAATTAACAGCTGACTTTTACAATTGGTTCAAGTGTACCATCAATAACATGATTTAATTATCCACTGAACATCCAGCCTACATGCTGCTGACCATTGAAGCATCTCAAGAATCTCAAACTCTTTCTTAAGAAAATTCACTTTTCTAAAATTCTAACATCAAGATAAATGTGGGAAAAGTATTTACCGGGATATGAAGGAGAAAAAGAAAATAAAGCTAAACCATTATGAATATACTCTCATTATAAGAAACAAACATTAACATAATGGCTGACATTTTGTAGTGTATCATGATAGATGTGTGTCAGGGAAGAGAGCAAGAGCTGAGGAAGGAAACTGCAGAAGGATGGGGAAATTCTTTACTAAAATCTTGATTATACAATTTGATTTACTTAAAATTACAATTCCTTTTATCACTAGAAAAAAATAACTTAAAGATAGAATGGCTAAAACTTATGTAACCAGAAGGTATTATACTTGAAAAAGCCCTTTCAACATTAAGAAAGATAATGAAGCACTGGCAATATTGGGATTATAAAAGTTTTTAGATTTCCTCTCTTTGAACCTCATAGCACTCTCCTGTTTCATCTCTCTCTCTTCCTCTCACCCTCCCCTTCATTACCTCCATCTTCATTCTCAAGAAAGAATTACAGCTTTTCATTCTCTCTCGAGTCGGTATATAGAATTGTCTGTAACTCAGTCTGCAGATGTATTACAGGGCAACCATTCTGTGGCACTCCTTATAAAACCTACTACTGTTTGCAAGTGATACATGTGCACATGTAATTATTAATAAGAAGTTCTATTTGCCCCAAAGAATTAAAGTTGCAGTAAGGCAGGAACTCTGTTATACTGTTTACCTCTAGTCATCATAGCTCAAGTAGTGCCAGTTGCAGGAGTATTCAGTAAAACCATTGGTGGATGAAGGAGCCATACTTGGTAAGAGCCCATGGCATATGAGTACAGAAGAAAAAGAATGGAAAACCAAAAGGAAAGCTGTTCTTAGGACCAACATTATATAAGACACAGTTTTGGAGGAGTGTGACAGATGGATGTCACAGATCAAAACTATGTTTAATTTTTGATATAGTGTAATAGGGGTCAGCAGGATATTGTTCTCTTGGGCCATGACACAATATAATTCTAGAGACTATTTATATTTCACATACAGAAAGGCATTAGGGAAAATAATTACACATAATATATAGAATTATATTATACCACATCTCAAGAGTATAGGCATCAGAGGGCAAACTGATTTCAAGTAGTGTTTCTCCCTGTGAGAATGCACATGAAAAATGTATCTAGAGATATGATTGCTTAGAAGAATAAGTGGAACAATGAATGTAAGGGGTTTAGAAAAGTGATTGCAAAGAATAAATTAGATAATATAAAAAGGTAATTTTGTTATTTTTATTTTCTTCTAAAAACCTAACATTCTTATAAAAAGTATAAATCACTCTCACAGCCAGATAATAGTCTTCACATAAAAATCTCTTGCATCCATAACAATTAACATTTGTGGAGAGTTATTTTCTAGAGAAAAATGCTCATTATTAATTTGATTCATTTCATATTTGAAAACTACAGTGAAGAAGGTTTTCTTGTCTTTATGAGTATGTATTTAGAAGTGAGACAAATAAGAGAAGGATAGATGAAATAGTTTGAAATGTTCACACAGATAGGAAGGAAATTAAACTGTCTGGCTTCAGAGTTCATGCCACTATGCTTAACTATGTGTCACACCAGAGCAAAACTCAGAGAACCAGTCATCTGTCTAGTCCTCAATAGAAGGACTCCAGGCAGTGACAGGCATGGGTGGCCTCTACTTTACAATCTTCTCATTTTGTTCTCTCCCACTTTTAGAATTTAACAGGATCCAGAAATTCTTCAAGTATATTCATTTGTCTCTAACTACCAGCATCAAGGCATGCATACAACTATGTGTGTGCCATTTCAAAACTGTGAAGACACAGCCTTTTGAAGAAGCTTCATGTAAAATCAAGTCTCTCCTATATTACTCCTCCATCTTCTTCACTGAGATTAAATCAATGGATAATTTGTCACCCTGCTTTAAAGGGATGTTTCAAAGCTCTTCAATTTTACAGGCATTTCTGTTTCCATTATAAATGCCATGCCTCATCAGGGTCAGGTAATGAAATGTGATGTCATCTATTTGCTTGAATTTTCAAGGGCAGTTGGTGAGACTGCTGTTACATATACCTTATCCATCATTTTACAAGGCCTTGACTGCAAAAAAGAAGAAAAATTGCAGGTAATTCTTACCCACTAGGCAAAGCTTCTGTTCAATGTAGACTAGAAAAGTAAACAGAAAACCATTCCTAACAGATCTGAAATGTACACTGGCATTGTGACTTTTGGGTGTTTCTAGTTTTCTATTTTTGCTCAACATTTAAGAGTTCAGAAAAGCAGGTTTTGAAATGAATTTATTCCTCCTAATAATTTTTATGTTCTCCTTTTAGGAAATTAAAAAATTGGAGATATGAGATAAAATCTAAGATTAATCCAGATACTCTGATCTAAAGGTTATTACAAACAAAGATTTTGGGATTTTTTGTTGTTTGTTTTGTGTGTGTGTGTCTGTGTGTTGCCTTATTCTTTTTTACTTAAGATATTTTATATTATATCTATGGTTCAGTGCATGTGGACATAATCTTGTAAATCTATGGTTATCACTTGCATGAATAAACTGTAAGTAATTAACTTTGGCACTGATAATTTTGAAGTATGTTTTCTTACAAAAATATATGATTGCTTAATAATTCTACTTACTACATAGGAGTGTTTCTGAGCCATATCCTTCTAATAGAGGAAATTTTTTACTATTAACCCAGTTGATTTCTCAACTCAAGAAGTTGTCCTGGGAAATAAAATGAAATATTAAATTTTTGGCCTATAATTATTTAACTAAAGTGATCATGTATTTATTAACTATTTCATTCTATAATCTTTAATCTCTAAATAAAGAAAAGAAATCATCTCAGGAAAATGACCAAAAAATACAAAATGTAGCAACAGGTTTTTTTTTTTCATTTATGATTTTGTTAAGTGACTCATGTCACTGGCAACCATGCCCCATTTTAATCTATTTTATTTAAATTCCTTTCTTAAACTAATCTTGTTTGTTTCCCCTATTTTGCTGTGCACTGTTTCCTCCTGAGACACAGTAGAAAGGGGAATTGTGGTGGTGATATATATTATATTTAATAAAACCAGCCTGGAATATCAGAAAACAGAAACACCCACTATCAAGAGGAGGGTCAGAGAGTGGTGCCCCTTTGTTGGGCCCTTCTGAGGCTCTGGGGTTGAGGCCCAGTGTAATTTCCTAAGCCTTACTAGAGTTTGGTGACCTGTCTCTGGCCATAAACTCCACGTGTGAGTGACTCAGCATAGCCTGATCAAAGACCGCCTCTGCCTAGCCTCTGCTAACATGGCAAAATACTATTGGCCATTTTCCCCCACCCCACCTACCAAATTTCAAGATTCCCACCCCCTTCTCACAACCCTATATATGTCCCAGACTGACACAATAAAGTGAGTTCTTGCTTCGACAAGGCTTCTAACTCAGCTTGTGATTTCCCTGGTGGCTAGGGGGTGCTGGGTGTTGTTGACACTCATCATTCTGCTCCAACCACAGAGAGCAGTCAGTTGGTCCAGATCTCCCTCTGCCCTATCTGCCAGAGGAAAAGAGTTTAACACCCTGACACCTTTAATCCTATTACTCAAGAGACAGAGATCTCTCTGTATTTCTGTCAGTTCAAGGTCCAACAACCAAACAGTAGTATCTTACACCTTTAATCCTAACTCTGGGAATATGATGTAGAGCTGAACCTGGAAGTGAAACCTGGGTGGGGAAGATATTTAAGGGGAAAGAGGCAGATTCTCAGGCATCCTCTCGGAGTGGCCAAACACACAGATGACTCTTGAAGATAGCATTTATCCTGCTCAGCCTGAGAACTTGGCTGGGTGAGAATTGACTTTGGTCTGTTTCCCCAGCTTTTCCCCAATGTCTGGTTTTGGGTTATTCATTATATACAAACCAGAATTTCTGCACTAGTGCTTCTATCCCCCCATATACTCTTTCTACAACCCCGGGGAGCTCAATATTCAGAGTGGCATGTTACTGTCTCGTGATCATGTCATCATCCATCCATCACCACTTATACCATTATTCCAAAGAATGGTATAAGTTCTGCTTCCTTCATGATTATGAACAGCAAAAATATAACGTAATAAGTAAGAGAGTGAAAAGAATTTTAAAAGCTAATGCAATGAAAAGGTGACGTTCTCTTTCCTTCTTTCCCAGTTTCCCATGGCTAAGTCCCCTGGGGTTCTTAATGTTTGTCTATTGTTTATATTGTCATTCTTAGTCCTCAATTCTCCTAAATCTGGGTGTGTGTGTGGCGGGAGGGGGGAGTGAGGGGAAGTGAGATGCTCTGTAGCTTTAATGGCTGATTCCTGCAGTTGCCTTCTCCTCTAAGAGATGGTGTGCAATTTTCTAGGTAAACTGATTGTTTGACTAAAAAAAAAAATAGAAAAACAGTCCTTCACACCTACTTGTAAATATAAAGTAGACCTGAAAGGGACACAGTACCATCAGCCCATTTTCTCAAGCTTCCAGGACAAAGATGTACTGAAGTTTCTCTGTAATATATTCGAAAATTGTAATGGGCTGTTGTTACCCATGCATATGAATAAATTTAAGGAAATGCTCCAAATTGAAAAATTAAATCATGCTTAAGAAGTGAAAGTACATTCAAATTCTACTGTCTCTTTTCTTTCTAATTGTGCTGAGCATGCTCGACTTGAAATCTAGACTCCTACCAATTTCTCAAGTGGTAAAAAATGACTGTAGATGATCAGTGCACTGCCACATGATAGACTGTTAGAGCTTATTAGCCTGGCTTGGGAGATGTTATGCTCATTGACTACTAACACCAACTGTTTCCTCTCCAGCATCATTCTACTTTTTCATGCTGTGAAAATTGGTATCTCATAAACGTGGGATTATGCAGTATTTGACCTCCTGTGATGCACCAGTTTCCCTTAGCATAACTTTCTCAAAGTTTATCCATGTTTTATATATGGAAGAAATATTCTGAAGCTGCATGCTTATATTATATGTATATCTATTATAGGTATCATTTACAATTTCTTATCTACTCATTTGTCTAATGGATATATAGATTGATTTGATTTTTATTATGGATGAATGTGACCCCTGTGCTCAAGGACCCTTCCCATCTTGGTTTCCAAAGGAGCTTGGACTACAAACATGTACCACAACACTTGTATTCACAACATGGCTTATTTTATGTCTCCACTGAAATTGTTCTATTGTCTTGACTGATAATGTTAATGAAAAATTATTTCTAGTTTCTGTCCAGTGAATTAGATAACTCTACTTCATTAGGATTAGTTTGTATGTCTGTGGAGTGCCCCCCCCCCTATCTCTTTATCTTCATAGATTCTGTGCTGGTATCTATGTACTGGACAAAAGAGGTCTCCTTCCCAGTCTTTATGAACTGCTCTTGCATCAATTAGCTCTGATAAAATCATTCATTGGCCTCTGTTGGTTTGTTCCCTCCCCAGTACAAGCAGACAGTTGAGGTTTTTTTTTTCCTGTTCATTCTATGCAGAGTCATACAGAATCCATGGCAATGATCTGCCCAAACATCTGCCTACCTTTTCCCCCCACCTTCCTGCCTCTTAGCTACATTAAAGCAACTCTTTAGTGTTCTTGATCAGTGAGATAGTTGTTAATGAACTTGGCAGTCCTGAAGAAAAGGAAGAGGGCCATGATAAATGCTTTTTCTCCACATTAGGAAACAAATAAGGATTTTCAATCTACTCAGCTTGAGACACATCACCATGTGGAAAGAGAGTGACATCAGTTTGAGGGAGTAAGAAGCCCAGGGCCACCATTTCCATTGCAAACTTATCAACTTAGAAGTATATTTGGACAAATTCCCTTTAAAGGAAATCAGAAAAGTTCCATAACACCAGGACAGTAACTCCAATACAAAAAGACACCATCTCTTATTCTCCACATGTGAGGACAGTAAGAAAGTGACCATCTCCAAAGTAGAAGAGAGTCCTCTTTCAGAAACTCAAACATGCTGGACTCTAATTTCACACTGCCAATCTTGACAACTATGAGGAAATGTATTGTTTTATTATTAATAAAGTCTCATTTTTTATCCATGTATCCCCTTGTTCAAACTCCCTTCCCCCTCCCGCCCCTCCCAGTCACTCTGAGGAAAGCAGATTTGCCTGGAGTGGATGCTGAACTAAGCCATCTTGGGACCTTGGAAACTCCTGCCCTTGCTGGGGAGGAGAAAAGGAAATGTATTGTTTAAGGTACCCGCTCTTGCATATTTTGTTAAGGCTTGAGCTGGCCATTACATTATGGATGTGAGGAAGGTTTCTAGTGTCTGTGTGTTTCTTTCCACTACCACTTTTATAATGGTTTGGCTTTTAGTCCAAGTACAGAAATAAATTACAGTCAAATGATGAAGTAACTATGTTCACCCCAAAAACTAAACACCAAAACTTTCTACAATGTTAGAACTTTTGCAGTCCATGTGACAGATTATAATAAGCAACTAGGAATGAAAAGGTGTCTTTGTTATGATTTTCATTGCTGTGAAGAGACACCATGACTATGGCAACTCTTATAAAGAAAGCATTTAATTGAAGTGGTTCGCTTACAATACAGTGAATCAGTCCATTATCATCGGGACAGGTAGCTTGGTAGTGTGAAGGCAGATATGATGCTAGAGCTGCCAGTCCTTACATCTTAACTCAGAGGCAACAGAAAGTTGACTAACAGTCACACTGAGGGAAGCTTGAGAAAAAGAGATCTCAAAGTCCACCCCACAATGACATACTTTCTTCACACCTCCTTATAGTGGCAATCCCTTTAGGGGCAACTTTCTTTCAAACCACCACAAAGTGGCTCCTCCATCATTTCATATGCATCATTTCAGAGGCTACTGATGCATGGCTGGTTTTATGTGACAGTGGCCTTACACAGCATGTTTCTCTTGCAGGTCTACTATCAGGATGAGGGAAAAGAATGACAAGAAGTTGAATTCTCTCCACTCATTTAAAGTATCAAGTGGTCCCAAGAAATAAAAAGAAGAGATATTAGCAAGAAGGGGAAAGAAAAAAGGATGGAGATTGCAAGTTTATAGCCATACAGGTAGGGAGGAAAGACGTGGTACCATTAAAACAATGGTATCAGTGATTCCTTTTGTAGCTACTTGCTTCATAAGACTTTACGATCTGTTCAGTCCGTGAAACTATACTACAAACATAATGACTGACTTTATAAAATACAGGATATTACACAGACTTACACAAGCTCTACCTAAAATGCAGCAACAATGTCCTAATACTAAAATTGAATAATTTATTGTTTTTATTTCCTCGTTCTTTTTCTAAACACCATAGTTTTCTCATCTACATTAAGCAATTTTGCTGGATATTTTTAGCAAGGTCTCTATCACTGCTAAGCAATCATAGATTCATATTTTAATCTCCATATAAATGTTTCAGTTTAGTCAGATATGCTTCTGCTGCTAGAAATATAAATCTTAATACAAAATGATCTTCCACGGGAGAAAAAAAAATCGCAGGAAAAGTATACTAAATAATAGGGCTTTCACAAGATAGCTATCTCCAGGTGAGGGGGGATTTGACAAGCTGCTTTAGAGCAAATAATCCAAACATCAGCTTATTTCATGTACATGTCCACACCTTAGCTAAAAATTATTCATCATTAGTGATTGTATCAAACAGGAGATCTCACATGAGGAAATGGTGCCAATGGCCTTTGTTACAGTAGAATCTACAAGACCAAGATTGAAGAAAATTCTTGTTCCCAGAGTAGAAATAATACAAGAACACAGAGGGAGGTGTTGCAACATTAGGCAACTAGGAGAGATGTTATCTATATTGAAAAATTCAAGAGTTGAGATCTATCAACATATGTCTCTTTCAGTCAAAGACTCTTAGTTTTTCCTGACATACATCACATGTTTGTCTGAAGGTTCCTTTCCCTTGCATAGTGGCATACAGTGACAGGAAATGCTGGACTTTGGGCTGGTCTAAGATTTGGATTCACTTCCAATTTAGTGCTACACAAAATGGAGAGAATGATATTAAAAGCATCCAAAGTTATTGGACTACATGTAGAGCTAGAGGGAGACAGGACTGCCCCATGTATTGAGCCTTTGTGTTACATAGGACATTCCTATTACTGATTCAAGAGACTTCTCTGCCTAGGGCAAATGTAATACCATAAATACTTTCATAAGATGAAAATTAAAAGACAATGCAAAGGCTTCCTTTCTAGCCTCTCCCACACAGCCCAAGGATCTTCACTTGTCTTATTGTAACAGGAATATCTTAGCCCTGATGGCCTTTCCAGTGTGATATGAAAATACAGCATTGTTGTCAATCACGGCTTAGGCTAAGTCAGTGCCTCTCCCTAGCTGATTTTGTGATAAAAATAGCTGATTTTGTGATAAAAATATGGCTAACACAAGCTACCAGCCTTATTAGATGAAGAAAGGCATCACACTATCTCTGCTAGTGCTACTAAGCACCATGTTCCAAACTACTATTACTCTCTACCCACCATGGATCTTATCTCTTCACCCATCTCTTTGCTAGGTTCTATCTATCTATCTATCTATCTATCTATCTATCTATCTATCTATATCTACATCATATAAGTATCTAATTTCCACTTAAAAAATAAATTCCATTCCCCTTCAAATCTTCTTTATGTTATGTGTTTTAAAACATTGTGTCCTCTTTAATTTTTATCAGTAAGATTAATCTCAGGAAATTTCACTCTGACTACAAAGACCAGAAGCCTTTGAACCAACCCTCTGGAGGAGGATATCCCCATACCTCCATGAGTGTCTCAAAGTCCATTTCTCCAAATTTATAATGCCTAGATGTTTAAAGCTCACAGAGTACTATTTTCCTGAGGCTAAAACTTCTGTGTTAACCACTGTTAACAAGCAATATTTCATGCTGTCCATTCTATACTTCAAATTTAAATATTTCCAGAATATTTGGGATCTGATGTAGATCAATTGTGGTTATATTTCACCACTGTCTAGCCAACTGTTTGGAATGTGAGGTCAGAGGTCATTCTTGAAAAAAAGTCTTTAATGCCAGTGACCCTCATACTTTTCTTATAGTTTTATCTAACACAGTTTTAAGTTATCCACTGAAACATGTGAACATTCATTAACAATAAGAAATAACTTCATTAGAATTTCAACTTAAACTTCTATTTTGAGTCATTTTTCTCAGAAAGAAAATGTTCAAAAAACTTGTATTTAATCATGAACATGTTTTATAGCTATATCTCTTTGCAACACAAAACTGTGAACATGGAAATTTTAATTTTTTAAATTTGCAGTGTCATTACTACACCTTACCACATTACACATTATCTTATCTGGTGAAAAGAAAAGTCAAGTTATGAAACCTGTAAGTAAAAGGGTGAAACTAGAAGCTACACTGAGTGAAGGAAACCATACTAACTCATGTCATTCCCTTCTCACATAGCTTCAATGACCTAAACATAGTGATCAGGTCCTTTGCGCTTATAGACGCAGCTATACATGATCCGAAATGTTCAGCTCCACACTATACATCTATTAAGTAAATGAAGGTACCCAGGATTTTGGAACTTTTTACTTTTTTTGTTGTTGTTATTTCAAAAAGAGGTGCTATGTTGCCTAAACACAGGCATTTTATAATCAAATTGTTTATGGCATGCATCCAAGAATGGTTTTCATTAACTATGTGTACTCTTAGCATTTCTAGTCTAGATATTGTTAAGATCTATGGAACTTATCAATTTCTTTGATGGAAAATTCTCTCTTTGTACATCTTTGCTTCACACATGCACACACACACACACACACACACACACACACACACACAAAACTTGAAAAAAATAAGAAGAAAAGGAAGTGCCATCATTGATTTCCTCCATTTTTTTTCTACGAATGTTTTTGTAGTTCACCCTCAGCTCACAACTGATCACAGAATTTGGCTATAAAAATTATCTCAAAGAGTTCTGGATTTTCTAAACAAGTTTAGTCATTGTTCTGCTGTGTTTGTGAATCGCCACATTTCCTCATTAAAAACTGGATATTAATTTCTCCAGTGGATACTTGAAGTTTTTATACATTAAAAAAACAATGTTAATATACATTTCTTTGGCTGTATAAACATGTAAGAAATAAACCTTATAAAATTTGACTGGCACATTCTTACTTCATTGAAATAGGTTTCCTAACATAAACAAATACTTTACATTAAGTCTAAATATTTGTACACAATAGTATTCACATACCAATAATATACTTTAAAATATGTCACAAAATATCATTTTTATATAATGACTCCATGATGCCAAGAACATCAATTTATGGACATTTTCAAGATAGGCTATATGTAACCCCAAGAAGTTATTCTTCTTCTTATTATTTTGAATAAAGTTGCATTTTCTATCTGTGTATATCCTTATTCAAAGTCCCTTACCCCTTCCACTCCCTCAGTCACTCTCTCTTCACCATATCTCCCCATCTCCTCCCCAGGATGGGCAGGAGGTCCCAAGGTCCCAATATTGTTCAGTTCAGTCTTCACACCTAGCAGAATTAGTTTCCTTCCCCCAACATCAAGACTGAGTCAGATGTTCCTCTAGAGGGAGTGGGATCTAAGGTGTCAGTCCAATGTGTTTCAGATCCCAAGCTGTTCAGTGGTTGTGGTTTACAGCTTGGACATGCTTTGCTTTTTGCTTTTTTTTTAGAGTCCACTAATGAGTGAGTACATAACCTGCTTATCTTTCTTGGTTTGAGATACTTCGCTCAGGAGGATATTCTCCAAATCCATCCATTTGTCTGTAAATTTTAGTATATCATTTTTTCTTACTGCTAAGTAGTACTCCATTGTGTAGATGTACACAGTTTGTTAATCGATTTTTCAGTTGAGGGACATCTAGGTTGTTTCCAGGTTCTTGCTATTACGAATAATGCTGTAATGAACATAGTTGAACTAATGCCTTTGGAGTGCGACTGTGCATCTTTAGGGTATACACCCAGAAGGGTTATTGTGGGATCCTTGGGAAGATTGATTTCCAGTTTTCTGAGAAACTGCCATACTGTGTTCCAGAGTGGCTGAACAAGCTTACACTCCCACCAGCAATGGAGGAGTGTTCCCCTTGCCCCACAATGTCTCCAGTATAGGCTGTCATCTGTGCCTTTTATCTTAGCCAATCTGACAGGTATCAGTTGGTTTCTCAAAGATATTTTGATTTGTATTTCTCTGATAGCTAAAGATGGTAAGCACTTTTACAAGTGCCTTTCAGCCATTTGTAATTCTTCTGCTGAGAATTCTCTTTTTAGTTCTGAACCCCATTTTTTGATTGGGTTATTCAAGGTTTTGTGCTCTAGATTCTTGAGTTCTCTATATATTTTAGAAATCAATCATCCATCACTTGTAGGGTTGGTGAAAATCTTTTCCATTCTGTAGACTGTCATTTTCTCCTATTGACAATGTCCTTGGCTTTACAGAAGCTTCTCAATTTCAGGAGGTCCCACTTATTGATTGTTGTTCTTAGTGTCTGTGCCACTGGTGTTATATTTAGGAAGTGGTCGCCTTTGCCAATTTGTAGAAGGGTATTTCCCACTTTTCTATCAACTTCAGAGTGGCTAGGTTTGTGTTGAGGTCTTTGATACACTTGGATTTGAGGTTTCCATTTTTTGTATGTGTTGATATTTGCTTTATGACCAGTTATGTGGTCAATTTTAGAGAAAGTCACATGAGGAGCTGAGGAATATGTATATTCCTTTGCATTTGGGTGGAAGCTTCTGTAAATATCTATTAAATCCATTTGCATCATAACCTCTATTATACTCCTATTTCTTCTTTGAGTCTCTGTCTGGTTGACCTATCCAGGGTTGAAAGTGTGGTACTGAAGTCTCCCACTATTAGAGTATGAGAATTGATGTGGCATTTGAGCTTTAGCATGTTTCTTTTACATAGATAGATGCCCCTATATTAAGAGCATAAATATTTAGGATTGAAATCTTCTCTTGACCCATTTTTCCTGCAATGAATAAGTAATGACCATCTTTGTCCCTTTGTATTGCTTTTAGCTTAAAGTCTACTTTGTTAGATAGTAGGATGGCCACTCTAGCTGTTTCTTAGGACCATTTGATTGGAAAATCTTTTCCCAATCCTTTACTCTGAACCTGTGTCTGTCTTTGTGGTTAAGGTGTGTTTCTTGTATGCAGCAGAAGGATGGCTTCTGTTTTTGTATCCATCTTGTTAGTGTGTGTCTTTTTATAGGTGAGTTGAGTCCATTGATATTAAGGGATATTAGTGACCTCTGTTTGATATTTCCTGCTATTTTTGGTGGTAGCCTGTATGTATTTCCTTTCTCTGGGCTTTTCTTCTGTGGGATTATTGATTGATCGTGGTTTTATTGGTGTATCTGTGATTCTTAGGTTGGAATTTCCCCTCTAATACTTTCTAGAGGGCAAGATTGATAGATAGGTCTTGTTTCAGTCTGACTTTGTCATGAAAAACCTTGTTTACTCCATCTATGGTGATTGATAATTTTGCTGGGTATAGTAGTCTAAGTTGGCAGCCATGCTCTTTTAGTGTCTGTATAACTTCTGGCCAAGCCTTTCTTGCTTTCATTGTTTCTATTGAATAGTCAGGTGTTATTCTGATGCATCTGCCTTTATAAGTAAGTTGGCCTTTTCTTTTGCAGCTCTTAAAATTTTTCTTTGTTCTGTATGTTTTGTGGCAAGCTGACTTTTTTTGGGGGGTCATATCTATTTGGTGTTCTGTAAGCTTCTTGTGTCTTTATAGGCATTTCCTTCTTTAAGTTAGGAAAGTTTTCTTCTATGATTTTATTGAATATATTATCTGTGCCTTCGAGCTGGTAGTCTTCTCCTTCTCTTATTCCTATTATTCTCAAGCTGGGTCTTTTCATGGTGTCCCAGATATCCTGAACATTTTGAGTTATGGTTTTTTTGGTTTTAGTATTTTCTTTGACTGATGTATATATTTCTGCTACTGAGTCTTCCACTTCAGAGATTCTCTCTTCCATCTCTTAGATTCTGTTGGTTATGCTTGTATTTGTAGTTCCTGCTCTTTTCTTCAGATTTTCTATTTCCATCGTTGCCTCATTTTGTGCCTTTTTTTATTGCTTCTATTTCTGTTTTTAGTTCCTGGAATGTTTCTTTCATTTTTTGGTTTACCTTTACTTGGCTTTCTTTCAGGATTTGTTCATCTCTTCTTTGTATTTTCTTCTGTTTCTTTAAGGGAATTTTTTATATCTTCTTTGAAGGCTTCAATAATCTTCATAAAGGTGTTTTGGTGTTGTTTCCTTCTCCTTCTCTTCATTGCTCTTTTCAGGTCTTGTAGTTGTAGAACCACCAGTTTCTTCTGGAGTTGCCTTGTTGTTCTTTATATTATTATATGTATTTTTGCACTGGCATCTGCCCATGGCTTCAGTGGTTCACAAATAGGCCGCTCCTAGTCAGTTGTGGCAAGAGGGCTTGTGTGTCTCCTGTCTCTTCTGAGCAAGGGGTCTGCTGGATCACTGACTGTGCTCTGGACAGGGGTCTGAATTTCAAAGCTTCAGTCCTTTTTTGATGATTCAGTTTTCCCTGGAGGTGTGGCGGCCATGCAAGGTCCCTTCTTTTAGGTGTGGCTGGAGGAGCCCCTCACAGCCAAACTCTAGTCCTGTCTGCTAAGGAGAGTCTGGATCAGGCTCTACAGATTGACCCTGGTTCTGGAATGTAACTTTTCAGATGGGCTGCAAGGAAGGAGGATCAGGTGCCGGAACTTACTCACCTCTGAACCAGAACTTTTTATCTAAGTACCTTAAGGATTGATTTTCTTTCTTACCTTTTACCAAAGCATTTTTATAATATCATAACACACAAGTAACAATAGAGTTCTATTTAAATATATATATATATATCTCAGGAGGCAAAAACAAACAAGTATTGACAATATAGGGCAAAATGGAAGATAAAAATTTCATATGGAAACTCAAAAGTAGCTGTATATGACTTTACTATAAACTCATAAAATTTATATGCTTTCAAAAGAAACACAGCAATGGATTTTTTTTTAAACTGGGAAACCTAAGCTTGGTCATCAATTGCATCTAGACATCTAGGAAAATCAAGTCACAGACTTTCATAGTAAGATGGAATATTCAACAAACTTAACTTTATTGTCTGATAATATGGATATGGATATATTTGTATTCTTCTACATGCAGACTTCAAGTGTGACCATAACCATTTGCTTAAGATTGTCTTTATTCCTCAGTGTGATTCCTGGCTCCTATATTTTAAAATATCAGGTGTCCATATGTGTTTTGGTTTATGTCTGGGTCTTTAATTTGATGATTGTCTGATGAATATTGTCTGATGAATATGGTTATAATAGCAGAGGAAGCAAGAAGAAAGAGAAAGAATAACAAAAGGAAGAAAAGAAAGAGAAATAGGAGGGCCCTCAAGAGAAGACAAAGGCAGTGAGAGTGGGATGCATTTGGGAACCTTGCTTTAAAGGAACTGATGTCAGAGATCACAGGAGGGCATGGCTTGATGTCAGAGCTCAAAGGGAATGGCTCAGTGGCCAGTTCTCATCTCTAACACGTGGATTAGTAGAATTAACAAGTAAATGTGGCCATCCTAGTGAAAGCAATCTACATATCTTATTTCTTGTAAAAGTTCCAACACAATTCTTTATAAACCTTGAAAGAACAATTATCAACTTTATGTGGAACAAGTAAAAAGAAAAAAAAAAAACAGGATAGCTAAAACAGTCTCAAACAATAAAAGAATTAATGAATGTCACATCATTCTCGGTTTCAAGTTGTACTACAGAGTAAAACCACATTGTGTTAGCACACAAGCAGTTGTGTAGATCAAGGGAATCAAATTAAAGACCCAGACATAAACCAAAACACATATGGACACCTGATATTTTAAAATATAGGAGCCAGGAATCACACTGAGGAATAAAGACAATCTTAAGCAAATGGTTATGGTCACACTTGAAGTCTGCATGTAGAAGAATACAAATATATCCATATTTATCATCTTGCACAAAAGTCAAGTCCAAGTAGATCACAGCCTTCAACATATGACCAGATACATTGAATCTGATGTGCAAGAAAGTTAGCAGATTGGCACAGTAATGGCATGAGAGACAACTTTCTGTACGGAACACTGTGCAGGCAAAAAATAAATGTGATTCCATGAAACTGAAAAGCTCTGTAAATCAGAAGATACCAGCAATCAGACAAAGTGATAGCCTACAGAATGGTAAAAAAAAAAAATTTTACCAACTTTACATCAGACAGAGGACTAAAGAACTCAAGACACTAGATATGAAAAAAATCAAGTAAGTCAATAAATAATGTGAAATAAATTTAACTAAATAAAGAAATCATAAATGGTGGAGAAACACTTAAAGAAATATTCAATGTCCTTAGCCATGTGGAAATGCCAAATCAGAACTACTTTGAGATTCCATCTTACACCTCTCAGAATGGCTAAGATCTGTTGACACAAGTGAGAGCTCATGTTGGTGAGATGATACAACAAGAACACCCTTCCACCGCTCATAGGAGTACAAACTTGAACAATCATTGTAGAAATCAATATGTCATTTCCTCAGAAAGTTGAAAATCTATCTACCTTAAGACCCAGCTATACTAATCTTGGGCATGTACCCAAAGGACACTCCATCCTACCAAGGACACTTGCTCAACTATGTTCATTATGGCTTTATTCATAGTAGCCCAAAAGTGGGAACAACCTAGATGTCCTTCAGCAGAAGAGTGGATAAAGAAAAGGTGTTGCATTTAAGTGATGAAGCATTACCCAGTTGTTTAAAAACAGTGACAATAAAAATTTGTAGACAAATGGATGGAATTAGAAAAAATCATCTTGGTAACCCAAACCCCAAAAGATAAATATAGTATTATTTACTTATAAGTAAATGTTAGTCACTAAGGAAATAATAACCAAGTTCCAATCTGTAGGCCTTGAAAGATTAGGTAAGTAGGAGGGATCTCGTGGGGAGATGTGGTGATCTCCCTGGGAGGGAAAATATAATAGCTTTTACAGATATATGGAGACAGGTGGGAACAGGAGTGGATCAGTGGGGGTAAAATGGGAAGATGGAGTAGAGGGAGAGTGTTCAGGGAGAGATGGCTGGAATTTGAGAGGAATTTAGAGGTTGGTGTAGAAACCTAGTGCACTGGAAACTTCTTGAATTCTAGAAGGTGATCCTAATGAGAACTTGTAGTAATAGGTGATACAGTCTCAACTGGCCATCTCTTGTAGCCAGGCAAGGCTTCCAGTGGCAGGACTATGTTGCATTCAATAGAGTGTTGGCCAAAAAAGGTCCTATGGAAATCCCCAAACAAACCAGGCCATTACTAAGGCAAAATGTTGCTCTCAGTAAACTGACAGTGGGGCTTCATTGCAGAGGACAACATCCATACAATTCCCTGAACATGGAGAAGTTGAGCTGGTGCCTACATGGAACCCTCGCCCCAACTTTGTAGCCTCTTTGGTGTGGTACTCTGAAGGGTACTAAAAGAGAAATGTGTACATCAACCCAGCCACAAACCCTGTAACCTATAATCTGTCCTGGCTGCAAAATTTCTAGGGCAATGGTGACACAGGTCTTGGAGAAGTAGCTAACTAATGTGGGACTTAACCGAAGGCCCACTCTGCAAGAAGTAACCTAAACTTGACACTGCTTGGGAAACCAAGAACCAGAGATTAGATATCCAAGATACCTAGGCTAAAACCAAACAGGACTGGTCAAAGTAAAATAATAAATCAATGAAATGACTTCTAGTGGTACTTGGCAATGCTTATAGATCAGTGCCTTAACCAGTCATCATCAGAGAGGCTTCCTTCAGCAGCAGATGGAAACAAATGCAGAGTCCCACAGCTAGATATGCAAAGATAAAGTCCAGATGGGACATCTTCATCAGAGCACAGGGAATCCCATGGAAGAAGAGGCAGAAAAAGTACAAGAGCTAGAGGGGATGGAGGACATCAAGAGAACAAGGCCCTTTGACACAACTAAGCTGTGAGCATATGAGCCCATAGAGACTGAGCAACAAGCACAGGGCCTACACAGGTCTGTACCAGGTAAAATATATAAACTTCTATGTGTATATATATATATATATATTTGTTATAGCCATTACCTTAATAATTTTATGAGACTCCTGACTGTGAGAACTTGTGGGTTTCTGACTCTTGTGTATGATCTTGGGACACTTTTCCTATTGAGTTGCTATATCCAACTTCAGGATAATAGTTTTTGCTGCATCTTATTAAATTTTATTGTGCTGTATTTGTTAGAAGTTACTTGTACTTTACTAATTAGAGAAAGTGAGTGGATTTGGAAGGGAGAGGAAATGGGGAGGACTTGGGAGGATTAAAAGGCAAGAAAACTATACTCAAGAATACTATATGAAGAAGAAATGTATTTGCAATAAAAGAAATAAACATTAAAAGGAAATAGTGGGCTTATAATCAAGAAGATAAGCAGTCCAAAAGAATGGATTGTGAAACTGAACAGAGAGTTTACAAAATACTAGTCAATTTATAAATGTTCCTGATATCATCAACCAATGGAGAAATACCAATTGAAAGTACTTTTGGATTCCATCTCACCTCGTCAGAATGTCTATTATAAAAACTAGAATCAAGTTACCTGTAAGTACTGGTGAGCACATGTAGACATAGAAACCCCTCTTTACTGATGATGGCAGTATAAACTGGTACCACCACCATAGAAATAAGTATGGTGGATTCTTAAGAAACTAAAACCAGAACTTCCATATAATCTCTCTCCCACTCCTGTATCCCATGACAGAGACACCTGCATATCCATGCTCATAATCAGCTTTATTCACAATAGCTAGGAAATGGAATCATATTAGATATCCATCAAATAAGAAGCAGAAAATTAAAGTCACACATATGTACATTGCAATTCTATTCAAATGTTAAAAAGTGAAATATGTAGAAAAATAGATGAAACATATACTGTATTGAGAAAGATAACCTGAACCCAGAAAGAGAAATGTTATATATTCTCTCTCATATGCATTTCCTAGTGTCAGATTTACAGTTCTATTTATATTTGAATAAGCATCAGTAAGGTAGCTAGAATGTGTACATATAAAATAATCAAACAATAAAGCAAAATACCACAACACAGATTATTTCTTGACAATTATCTTTAGTAGTCTAAGGTCACAGTCTGGCCTGACTGGAGCCAATGGACAGATTTTACCATTTGTCACTGAGACAGCTCTTGACCCCATTTGACTTTTAACCTTTTGGTATATTAGACATTCCCTGTTGATTCTAGGCCAGTATTGTTTATCGTGAAATACAAATTGAAACTTCTCTAGTTATATTCTATAAAAGAAGTAGACAAGCTTTAGACCTGATTCTTTTTTAATTGAATACTATTTCACACCACATTACCTTGCTAAAATGTTAATGAAGAATGCAATAAGACAAATACATTTTAACCATGGGTTAATTTGGGCAAAAATAACAACACTCTAAGCCAGTGGGTCTCAGCCTTCCTAATGCTGTGAACCTTAGTATAAACTCCTCATGCTGTGGTAACTACCAAACATAAAATTATTTTTATTGCTACTTCACAACTGTAACTTTACTATTTGTATGACTCATAATCTGTGCATTCTGATCATCTCAAGTGACCCCTGAGAATGTATCTTTCAACCTCCAAAGGGGTCATGATGCACAGGGTGAGAACCAGTATTCTAAATAGTTTAACAGGAAGTAAAACACAGATATAAGTGAAAATATAGATAATGTATAGGGAATCAGAAAGGAATTTTTCCAGTTGTATTTCATAAAACATACAATGTATCCTTCTTTCTTTCAAACTATACATTAATTATTTGATAGTTCTATTACATAAAACACGTAAAGAATTTCCCTGCATACACAAATATTCCAGTGATTTTTAAGGTATTTTAACACTATCCCCATGCTTTCATAAGTCCAGACTCATCAAAATTGGCTATAATTTTAAATGAATCCATGGTTTTTCTGAAATACTTGCAAGGAAAGGAAAACAAAGAAGTGGCAGAGTAACTCTTAGAAAAAGGACAGCATTGTTTGGGTTGATGACCCAAACATGGAGCTCCTTTAAATCCAGTCAGACAAGATTAACTCTGTCAAGCAATCGTTAACCCTATCACCTAGGTAACACTCCAGACTGGATCAGCCAGTGACTGTAAAGTGGGAGAGACAGAACACTAGGGGTTTCCTTTTTCCCACTTAACCAGAGAAAACCATGCATTTCATGGTAGGAACCTGAAAACATTGCTTCTAGGTTAATTCACCAGTGAAGATGTACGAAGTCTGAAGGGAATTGTGGGAATGTAAGAAATCTGAGGGGAAGGGAGTTTGGGAAAAGAAGCCTTTGATGAGAGGGAAGATAAGGCCTGAAGACAAGGGCCTTAGGCTTAGGGTCTACAGTTACTGCAGGGGTTTCGACTGCCTTATATCTCACCAGTCAGTTCATAGGATTCTACCACAGATCCTAGATCTCATTTCCTAGCTACCCATGTTGTCCCTTGTCCTGTCTCAGGAGTAGACACACCTTCCAAAGAGCTAAGCAGGATCCTCCCCAGTGTTGACATAGAGATATGCAATGTGGACAGGAAGAGGTTTGTTTCTCCTTAGGCAATGCTGCCATTTTCCTTAACAGGTGAAAAGGACTTGGGATAGAGCCAAGAGGAGAGAGACTGATGGACTTAAAAAATGACAATAAGCCCTGAAGTTATCTCTCTGGTTATTCCTTTATTTGATAGTCTTTATATCTTTATAGCTAAACTAATAATTTATCAATATTTTTGTCATGGTTTAATTAGTTGAGCAAAATTCTGTTTCTTTCATTTTTAAGCAACAGTGTTCTGATTAAAATGGAAAGTTGAGGGTAGCAACCATAAATATTTTTTCCGGTATTTTTATTTTACTTTTGAAATTATAATTTAATTACAAAATTTCTCTCATCTCTTTCTTCCCTCCAAACTCTTCTGAATACCCTCCTCACTTATTCAAATCCTTACCCTCATCACTTTATTAATTATTATTAAATGCATATATATACACATATATTCTTAAATATAATTTGTTCAGCCTATACAATGCTTTTGCATATATTGGGAGAAGGCCATCTCTCCCATTCCCAGAAATCCTCAGTTGCCTATAATTCTTTGTGTAGGGTTCAGTCCTTGTGGGGTTATCTCTATACAGTTTAGCATGTTCTTATTTTTGATCTGCTCACGTTTGAGCAATCATGTTGATGAGACTTTATGGGTATAGCAATTGATGTTACTAAGAAACACAGTCTCACAGCAAACTCCCTGATCCTCTGGATCTTCCAGTCTTTCTACTCTTTCTTCTACAATATTCCCTGCACCTTAGGTTTGGGAGTGTTTTGTAGATATATTTGGTTGAACGAGGCTTTACCACTCTGTATTGTAATTGGTTGTAGTTTTCCTTAGTGATCGCCAACAATGTCTAGGAAATGGAAACAACCTAAATGTCCTAAATGTGATGAATAAAAAATGAAAATGTGATGCATGTGCACTAGAGAATACAATTTTTAAAGACATATTTATTTTCTTTTTATGTGTATGAGTGTCTGTCTGCATATATGTCTGTGTGACACATGAGTACCTTGGGCCTACTAAACTCAGCTGAAGGCATCAGATGCCCTGGAACAGAAGTACTGGATGGTCGAGAACCACCGTGAGGATGTTGAGAACTGACCCTGGGTCCTCCACAAGAGCAACAGTGTCTTAACCACTGAGGAAGACACATGCAAGTAAAATACAATTATTATTAACTAAGTTACAAAATGCTAAACTGAAAGTGTAGTCAGTTTGTCACTATTAATTAAGTTGATGTTACACAATGTTGTATGCTCCCATAATGGGTTAATTGCTTTTTAATGGCCTCATGATTAAAAGATGTGAGAGACATTTGGCTCAGTGAAATTATTCTGTAGTTTAGAAACGCCATATTTTTACTGTTAGTTAAAAATATTCTAATAGACTTTAGTTAAATGTTAAGAATTGTGATAATACTAATTTGTGGTAACAAAGCCTTAAATATGGCCTGTAAAACCATTAATAGATAATACCAAAGGAGAACTATTAAGCTGCTTTTCTAATACAGCAGAGCACTCAGGAACTTTATTTAGGCTTTTTGATGTAAAATCAAGCAATAAATTATTGCTTTGATTGCTGAATAATTTCTTACTTTAGAAATAAGAACAATCATCAACATTATGGCTCTTCAACACGAGCCCTTCCTCAAATTTGTAAACCAATATTCCAGCCTTTCTCTTGGATGTCAACATCAAGAATCTGAGAATCAATCTTTCTGATTTTTAATGTAAATTCTCATAACTAGAAATGATCCTCTTTGAATTATGTTAGCTATATTCTACAGACACTGGTAATAGATGCTTTCACTTTCATTTGAATCTAGAAAGTTTTAGACTTCCTTCTAGTTTCTTCAATGACCCACAGAGTATTCAAGAGTATATGATTCAGTTTCCATGTATTGTATTTGTATAGTATTTCCTCAGTGGCTCATGGATTGTTCAAGAGTACATTCTTCAGTCTCTATGTGTTTGTGCAGTGACTGAAGTTTTACCTGGATAAAGAGGAAGCCTTGCGCATGTACGGTAAGAATGTGAATTTCCACACTCACTTTTGAAATCAGTGCAGAGCTTTGTCCAAAAAGTAAAAATAAAGGTCATGAGTGTACTTTTGTGAACTTCCCTTTCAGTGACATTCTTACGCACTGACTGAAAGGTCTAGCCATGAGTAGGACTTCCTTCAGGGATAGATGATTCATCACAATGGCAGCAAGACAGGATGGTAGCAAACTGCAGTGGAACAGGGCTACAAGGTAGATGATTTGAGGTGATTCCTTCCCTGGCCTGCATGCAGATAGTCAGTCCAGTGAGCCTAGATGGTGGTAGAAATGCATTCTGAAACTCTACACTTCAAAAAGGCTTTGTACAACCACAGAAGAAACAAAATGGAGATTTACTCACTCTCATAATGACCTTCTTTACTCTATGACAAAGAGGGTCAAAAGGGGAAAATGAAGTCCAGGTCACCAGCCCTGGAACTAATGCTAAATTTAGCAATCTGAGAAACACTTCAGATTCAGTCACAGCGAGCCCTAAAGGAAGACTGAGACATTCTTAACTTTTATTTGGTTTGGATTTTGTTTGTTTTTTGTTTTTGTTTGCTTTTAATTGGTATATGTCTACTTGAGTGAATTCATGTGTACCACATGTGTGCAACAGCCCACAAAAGGCAGAAGAGGACATCAGTTCCTGGGAACTGGAGCTGTCACATGGGTGCTAAAAATCAAACCTGGGTCTTCTGTAAGAGCAGTAACCATCCTTTATTGTTGAGCAATCTTTTCAACCCAAGATTATTATCTTATGAGTGTGAATGTTTTACCTGAGTGTATGTGTACAATATGTGTGCCTGGTACCCAAAGAAGCCAGAGTAGGGTGCCAAGTCCTCTGGAACTGAGTTACAGATAGCTGTAAGCTACTATGTGAGTTCTGGAAACCAGACCTGGGTCTTCTGTAAAAGCAGCAAATACTCTTAACTATTGTGTCATTTCTCTGATTTTGGGGGCCATTTTTAACAGCACTGCCCAAATGAGAAACATAACCAGACTGTTGAGAGATTCACCACAAAAGATTACATGACTCATTTAAGCACGTCACTAAATGGATTCCAGATGTAATTCACCAAAACATTCAGAATCAAGCCTACAGCTAACAAATTTTAAGTGATTAAATACTTGATATGTTGAACATGTGCTGGAGGTGATGTGATAGGTTAAATATGTAATTCACACAAAGTAATGAATTGGATAAGAGACAAAAACAGAAATATGCAACGGAGATTTCATGAAAGCTTTTGAACAGCAAAGGAATCATATACATAGTGAAGTTTTCTACAGAAGACTAGAAAGTAATATCAAACTTGGTTCAGACAAGAAGTAGGTAATAACACTGTGTTCACAGAATATATAAGAAGATTCAAATATCCAATTTAAATGTCAAACCCAAATAGACATTTTCAAAAGAAGATATGAAATTGGATAAGAGCTTCATGGAAAATTTACCACCAGAAATCACTAGGGAAATAGACATCAAACGCATAGCAGTGAAGACACCAATTCACTGTAGTTAGATGGCCTATGATAGAAAAACAACAGCTAAAAATGTGTTGACAAGCATCACAAAAAACACAAAACCCTTTCCCATTGTTGGTAAAATACAGATATATATACATCTAGGCATATGTAGAGATAAAGATGATAGATAGATAGATAGATAGATAGATAGATAGATAGATAGATAGGTAGGTAGATCAGGCAGACAGACACATCAACACAGTCACTACAGCATGGCAGTTCCTCCAAAGCTTCAAATAGAGTTGCTATATAATACAGAAATCCCAATGCTGAGTATACTTACTGAGAAAAGAAAGTCAGTATGTTATGGAGACATTTATATATGCATCTTTGCTGCTGGATGAGTCATAATAGCTAAGATGTGGAAATAAGCTGTATCCACACACAGAGATGTATCCATGAGAAAAGGATAAAATTCTGTTGTTTGCAACAGCCTCCACTCGGAGAGTTTTAGCTTGAGTAAGCCAGGGATAGAAAGACAGATACCACACAATCTCTCTCATATGTGTTTTCTAAAAAAGGAGTTGAGAGCAAAATTAGGATTACTAGAGGGTGGGGAAAATGGGAGACGGGAGGTAGGGGAGAGAGTGACTCACAGGTATGAAATAATAGAAGTAAGAAGTAATCTGCTATCCTATTGCGTAGTAGAATGAATACAGGTGAAAATAATGGGCCGTATAATTTTAAAAGGCTAAAAGTAAAAATTGAAGAGGTTTCGCCATAAAGAAGTGATTAATTTGTAAGGATAGATATATTTAATTTGATTTGAACAGCATTAGAGCATACATGTAGTCAACCATCATGTGTATTTCACAAATAAGAACAATTTTTTTTAACATGGGATCTTATCATTCTGCCCAGGTGCTTCTTGAACTTAGATGTTCAATTCATACTTTTTTCTCAGCTTAAGGAGTACTCTGGACAAGGGTGAACACATAATCAGCTAGCACAGTTTTCAACGTGTCACTTAAAATTTCAAAAAGAAAAATAATTTTAAAAACTAAGAAAAAAGAGGATAGGAGGAGCTGAGCTGTCCATCAAAATGGTTGTATTCATCACAGAGCATATCCTCCATTCTGAGCCTGAGTTATGCGACATGATATAGGTCCCCTGACCATTCTATGGAAGGATTCAATGGGTTCTTTTAATTCTACATTCCTTAGATATGGTTGTTATGAACAACATGCTCTTCTAGGCTCTCTGCTTTATATTTAAGAAAGTGACCAAACAAGAGAGAGAAGCCAGCTCTAATTTTTTCCCAGACAAGCACAGTTTTATTAGGATTCACAAAAATTCACAAATGGTCCATATATTTGGTTTTTTTTTTCCTATGAGGAAATGGACAAGCTACCTACTCATGCTTGGGAAAAGTCTCAGTGTGAGAAATTAGCTAGAGAAATGAATAAAGATATTGCCTGTCCTGCCCTCTGCCTTGGACCATTCATCTCCTAGAACTCTACAAACGCCAATGAAGAAGCTGAATTTCAACTATAATATCATAGGCTTATGCTATACTCCATCCAGGATGATGAGAAGATAACTAAAAAGTAGTTCTTTAGTAGGATAAAAGATGATTTGTAACTATTATAACAAACGAGATTATTGTTTATAAAAAATTCAATTAAAAAAGATAATTTTGTAGTCAGACAAGTAAACTGAAAAGTGATTTGTGTGAAGAATAGATAATGTGTAAAGTTCTGTGTACCATTTGACAGCTGTACATATGTTAAGTTGAATTATCACAATATTTATGTGGTTTTATAAGGATTTTATCCAAATAGTAAAATTTGGGATAATTCCAATATTTATTTCCATATACACAATATTTATGTATTATTTTTTATAAGGATTGTATCCAAATATTTTTGTAATTTAAATATTTTTTCCACATTTTCCCTAAGCTTTATGATAAAGAAATCAGTACATTTTTGAAAAGATAGACAGAAAATGACCATTTAAAAATAAAACACCATTGACTGTAAATAGAACATTAATCTTGGAGCCAATAGAATATAGATTTAAATCTTTGCACTGCCCATACTAACTATATAAGGTTTTCATTTAATACAAGTCACCAATGCATGTGTGCGTGTGTGTTCCTATGAAGTCAGAATTAAAGAATGAGTCACAAAAGGCAGTCAAAAAAAAAGGCAGTCAAGCCACCACTTTCTCAAATATTAAACACAAAACTGAAAGTAGCTTAAATGTTAATTAAAACACAGAAATTTTAGATTATCTTAAATAGCACACATTATAATAGCATTGTTTAACACTGGGAAGGCTTGAAATGGGACTTATGCTTATATTTAAATGGTTACTATGCAGACTAAATTGTATCATCCTCAAATTTTAACGTGGAGTTAGAACCCATGGTCTTTGGAGACATAGTCTTTGCAAAGGTAATCAATTTAAAGTGACATTGTAAGATTGGACTCTCATCTCAAATGACTGAAATATGGAGTTTGAATAAAGATACAGATAGATAGAAAATGATGTGAAGAGACACAGAGAAAAGTCATCACTCTACAAGGCAACGACTGAATCCTAGATCAGCTCTCTACCTGAAGCTGTCAGAGGGAATCATTAATGCTAACACTTTGATTACAGTTGTCTTGCCTCCAGAATTTCCATACTAAAGCCATCCAGCTTGCCATGTAGTTTCGGCAGTCCTAGTAAGCTGACACACTCTTTGTTATACCTTGCACCCATGTTTGTGTGTGTGCCCATTTTTTATTTGTCTTCACTTTCATGAAAATCAACATTCATAGAAGAGAGTCTAGTACCTTGGGAAGCATTTGGCATGCACCAAAAAAAAAAAAAAAAAAAAAAAAAAACCAAAGAAATTATATGATAGAACTTTTAAGAGATTATCATTACATCTAGTTCTCCACAGAATGAATCTCTAAATAAGATGTTTACCTTATTTCCAAAAAGGAAAACAATTTCAAACATTTTAAAGATTAGTTGCTTATTCTGTGACTCAGGTTTTCTGTATATTAAGAATGAATAAGACTTTGCAGGAAGAAAGGAGGTATGTGCAAATTGTGCTTCTTATCATGCCATGCATTCACTTATTTGTCATCTATAGTGCAGGCAAATAACACTGTCTCAAAGATGATCTACTTTTACAAGTCACTGAATGCTGATATACAGTTTTAATGAAACTATAAACATGAGGGCCATTGCCAAAACCTTGCAAATTGATGATTAAGGCAATTGTGATGTCTCCTGGAGGAGCAATGGAACCCTGGGTCTTTTTAATGTTTAATTGCGTGGTTTCTAGGCCATTGCATCTTCTATTATAATTTTTCAGCATACACAGTGGTTAGAGGTTCACTTATAATTGCTCTTCACCTAAGGCAAACTCTTAGTAGAGCTGCTAACGCACAAGCTATATCACATAAACATAAGGGAATGTGAAGTACAAATCAGGGTTTCATAGTGAATTAAAGCTGAACTAGAGGTAGGGAATCAGGCGTGAGCTTTTGGTTTGACCCAGGGCTCCTGTTTTCCTTGTGTTAGTGAAATTCAGTTACATTATGTCTGTTGGTTTCGCCAGTGAGAAGAGATACACTCTACCAAGGCCACACAAAGGTTTATTTAAGAGAATTCCCAGGTGGGTACAGAAGCAAAGGAGTACAGGAAGAGATAAGGAGAAAGAGACCAAAACATGCAAGGTCTCTTTTAAGAGAAGGGGTGTGTACAGGTGTAGGGCGTGCCTCTGTACGCCTTATGCATTCAGGGAGGTGCTTCTGTAAGGCAGGGTTTATGCAGCCACGCCCAGGGGCGTGCCTCTGTAAAAGGTGCATTCCACCTGAATCTAGTTGGCTCAACTAAGTGGAGTGCCAGGAATCCTTATGATGATTCAACTTTGACAAAGTTCACTTTTATGAGAAAATAGTTAGACTAGTGTACAAATAAATCACTGAATGCTACTGCTTAGGATCAAGGAAGCTATTATTGTATACTCATCCTGGACATAGAAATGAGAAAGTTGATATTTTCCTCTTTATCTCATAGTATTTTATATCATTAATGAAAAGTTTTAAATTTATAACCCTCTTTAGAGTTACACAGAATGACCTGTATTTAGACTTTTTGCTGTGTCCTCCTGAAACTCATAGTGTAGGGAGTACCAACCCACTCTAATATGTCTTGTTCTTAAAGATAAAGACATCACCTCTGTGCAGGATCTCACTGGGAAGAGAGAGGAAAGACGATGTGAAATGTCTCCGAAGGGGGAGAAAACAAATCTGAAAAACATGGTTTAGCACCAAAGAGGGGAAAATACCATTGAAATCTGAGACAAGAATTTCAAAAAAAATGATTGAAGCAACTGTAGCACTAAAGGGACAGTGTAGTGAAAACACAGAATGGTTAACAGTGTGACAGACAGAGGAGATGAAGTTGTGCCCAGATAATATAAACCCATGGAACAAAACCAACAGAACTGAGGAAAGAAATCGAGAAGAAAGAAAAAGCCATCCTAATAAAACACTTCAGTACAGACTGTCACATAAAACAGGCATGGGGGAAGGCATGTTAGACAAAGGAAAACGGAAGAGTGAGAAACTGGAATAAAGAAGTAATTTTACAATAGTGGCAGAGAAGTGATAAATACAGTAAAGAGACATACAAAATTAAATTCACTATAAAAATAAAAATACTAAATGCAACTTATATACATACAATGATTCTTAAAAAGGGCTATTATGTCTTCACTAAAATATGCAATAATATCATCAAGAGATCAAATTTAGTACATCTGATATATTCATCACCATGCTACTCTCTTTAGATTGAGTTTATATGTAATTTTACCCACTATTAATATCATGTATCTTTTTATATACTTCTCATTATCTTTCCATCTATTATGATACTATTTATTGCATTATTTTTCCATCTTCTATTCATAATTATTATATGTTATTGTCTTCCCAAAATAAGTCAGAAAAAGTAGTATTAAAGTATTTACCTAAACTTAAAAAAAAATACTAAAATGGTATGTCATGTGTATGCAAAAAATATTTTCACTTAAAAAGGTGAAATAAACAAGGTAACAAAAAAGTAATGGTATATAATATACTTTGAAATTTTTTTCTAGAATGGCCATTACTCTAATAGCCTTCGTAAGTGTTAAATAGCACAAATAAATAAGGAATACTTTGGTTTGTGAGAAAAACTACCTAGCAATTATTAAAGTAGTTAGAATGCAGTTTTAAAGAGTCATTGTATTAAAGAATATCAACACAAAAAGAAAGCAGTAGAACAATATCCAAAAGGATATTCAAGACACAAAACATGAACCAAGTTATCTTTAAATATAAAAGTTATGGACAGAGAGTGTCGTGTACACATATTTATTGAATTCTATTCTGATTGAAACCTTGGTAGCAATGTTACAATCAATGATTACATTTAGTTACAAAATAAAGGAAAACAAATGTGAGACAATAGCATGCAGATGTAGTATGTTTAAACATGGAAATAAGGCAAATAAATATGGAAAGAAAAAAGGAAAAAAAAGTGCAGTTACTGATCACCTTACATATAATAGTTAAAGTTTAAGACAATTAAGATAAAATCTTAAGAAACCTTATGGTTTTGTGTTTTTGTGTTTTCCCAGAGTTCTACACAGTCCATATAAACATATATATATATATATATATATATATATATATATATATATATATATATGCATGTGCACATGTGCTTATGGGAGATTCTACCACTTCATCTGACAGTGTTTCCTTACAAGAAGCATAGGCTGACAAAATATCCTGATATGAGGTACAAGAAATCTCTCCTTGAATGCTTGGTCAGGGTGGTCCAGGTGATTTCCAAAACATTATTGTTGTCCTTGGTTGTCTTTCAGGGATAGGGAAAATCCTTGTTGCTAAGGACACTGCACACTTAGGACACAGGGCTAAAGTGAATTCTAACCTGAATGCTTCCTTTCTGTGTTCTAGCTGCCATGGTACCAGAAGGTGCTATACAAGCTGACAAGGTAGAAAAGCAGGTAATAGTCACTCAGAGTGACACTTGTATCTCACAATCATGACCAGTATGGCAAGATGTCCATAAAGGTATAATATGGGACACTCAAGTATTGGTAGCAACCAATGGTCTAATTTGACTTAAAGTTCACTCACCAGGAAAGAAAGCCAATTTCCTGGCAGTAATGAGATCATGAATCTTCAAAGGGAATCTACTACCATTACTTTGATAGACCAGCATAATTCTTAATTACATTCCAAATTTTATTCTCATACTCTCAGATAAATGGGCCTATCACCAACCTCCATCAGAGAAGCTTCAGTTTTCACATATAGAAACTATCATAGAAAACCACACCTGGGCACAGTGCAGAGACCCATGGATTTTGGAGAGCCCAGATGCAATGGATATATCTACATCACAGCTCCTGAATCTATAGCTCTGTAAAGACTGCTGAAAAAGGAGGCAGAAAAAGTATAAGAGCCAGAATACCAGGATATCTGGTATGAAACAGTCTTATAGAAATAATCTACATAAACAAGAGCTGAGATAATTTCTGTAAACTTACTAACAGAACTAAGCAGGGGGAGGAGGGGAGAAAATTGAGGGCTTCTGATAATCAGCTTCTCCTCAGGATGAGCCTCCTTTTCAATATAAAATGGTCAACCCTTAAACCATATCCATGCAAATAACAAAAGAGAACTCAGTAGATTATATTTATATATTTAGTGTGTATATATATATATATTCAATAATCAATGAAAAAACACTATCAGTTTGAGAGTCGGAAGGGACCATGAAATGAGCTAAAGGAGACAGCTTGAGGGGTTACAGGAGGGTGAAGGGCGAAAGTAAGGTGCTTACACTTTACTTAGGAGGTACAAAATAAACAAATTATTAAAGAATAAAGAAAACTGCCAAACAAGAAATTGGGAAAAACTACCATTAACTAAATTTTTGTTAGTATTTGTTTTGTAGGAGAAATTATATGCGCATTTAGCAGTAAAACACAAAATATAAAAGTTTCAGTTGCTCGAGCGTGTTCACTGCTGCTTTATTCACAATAGCTATGAAATTAATTTAGCCTGAATGTATATTAATGGATGAATGGATAAGGAAAATTGGTACAAATACACCATGGAATGTTAGTAAGATAAATGAAATTAGGAAATTTGCTAGTAAATGGGTGAAACTTGAAAAATTATACTGAGTGAAGTAACCCAGGCCGGCCCAGCAGAACAAATGCTGTATGTTCTCTCACATAGATGGATCCTACATTCTAGTCTTTAGATTTGTGTATTTAGTTTGGAATACTTGTAGAAGCTAGCACACTAGAAAATGCCCATTGGGATGATGGACGTCTCATTGGAGAAGGGATAGCAGAACATAGGTAATATGAAATCACAGGAGGGAACTACTCAAGAGGCATTCAAGCAGGGAGGGGGAATGGTGGAGATGAGAAGACACAGAGAAGGGTCAACATAATTGAAGGGCACATTAAAATGCCACATGGATGCCTATTACTTTGTAAGCCAACTAAATATTAGAGTTGAAAGGGTAACAGCCTAGAAAGCTAAGTAATGACAACCTAAAAGCCAGGCGTCGTTATACAGAAATCTTAGAGACAGATATAGGACAGCTTCTTATGATTTATTAGTCAAGGAGGTCCCAGAGGATCTCCTCAAAATGTCAGCCTTTGGCATTCCTCAATATTAATCATCAGAACTAGTAGGTATGACTTCTTTCTGAGAATATCACATACCCTGGGTACAGAATACAGAGGAATGAACTGGAGCTGAAATGGAGAATTCCTCTCTCTCTCTCTCTCTCTCTCTCTCTCTCTCTCTCTCTCTCTCTCTCCTCTCTGTATCCATCTCACTCCCCCACCCCTGTGTGTCTGTGTGTATCTCTCTGTCTCTGACTCTCTGTGTGTCTGTGTGTGCATGTGTGTGAACACACCCATATTCTTTTCCAGAATTTATCTAGTTGAGAACCCCATGAACTTCCATATCAACCTGCCAGGCAAAGATAAACTTACTGGTGTAATAGTGACACAGGTTTTTGGGGTAACCAAGTGTTCTATGATTGGTAGTGAAGCCTCATCTACAAAAGAAAATCCATGTTTCCTACTGCAACACCAATTACACCAATTAAAGAGCCATTGCTGAGGAGTTGTTAGTTCCTAGAGAAAAAAAAAAAAAAAAAACTAGTTTGTTTAGCAAAATAGATAGAACATCATATTGCCTTCTGAATATTTCCTGTTTATATCATAAATGCTACTCTTATTTTTGTTTTTACTCAGAGAAACACTTAGGCTCAGTAAATAATAGTGAATGCATATATGCTCACTATTCTGAGAATAAGTGAATGTTTAGGGCTAGGCCCCAAACAAGACATTCATACCTCCTCCTCTAAGTCTCTGGGAACAAAGCAAAAAAGGGAGGGGTGAGAGATAAGAGCCAGAAAACAAGAACTGTGAACTGACATCTACCTTGTATGTCAGCTAATGCAGTTATGATCACAGTACTGACTGCCTACACTGGGCCTGCGCAAGGCTGGACTTTCCATCGACCACTAATAGACTGTTGCGTGCCCACTCGGCCCTCTTCTCCCTCCATGCTGATCTATATGTTACCAATGGATTCTCCCAGAGAGTTAGACATTTTCTTCAGCAGTGTGCTCAGTGATAAAACCATCATGTATCATGTTCCAGTGAATAGTTCCAAACCCATGGTCAATGGTGACAAAACAAAAAGACAAGAATGTGAGAGAGGGACCTGTAGAGATGGGGGGTGGGGGGGTGGCCAATAGAGGGAGGAGCTAGGAGAGGGTGCAGGTGACAACAAAGAGAATGTATTATGCACAGATATACACACATAAATATGAATAATGCTGTCAACAAATCTGATAAATAATAAAATTAATTTTAAAATTAATCAGTAGAAAAAATATCTGTATACACTATAATGTCAATGTACCCCAAAAGACCTCAGTTCATTCAACTATGCACTATCATGACTCTTAATGTGACAATACAAATGTCAACAGCAAATTTAATTTTAGAACTATTCCAATGTTACCTCACACTAGATAACACAAGTACAATGTTTGCCACAGTAAACAAGTGTGTGTGTAGGGGAGGGTCACATATTCTCTAAAAAGAAATCATTTTACCACAGTACACAAAATAAGAATACTATACAAATTAAAAGGCCAATCTGCATGAATGATATAAATACTTTCTAGTATATATCATTAACTAGAAAGAAGAAAGGTTGGGCACAAAATGGTAAAAAAGGAAAAGGATGAGTAAAATTAGGAGATGGAAAATAGGAGCACAGACCGGGGGGGAGACACATACCTCATGGGCTGAGAAAAATCATATGCTGAAGCAATTAGGTTGCATCATCCACCCTTGTCAATGGTTTATGCAGATGTGGTCACAAACCCATGTTGTTCTAGGATGTTTGCCCTGGAATTTATTTCTCCCTAGCATACATATTAAAATAGCATCAATGAGTTGGCATACTTATTTTGAGAGGAACCAGGTGAAGTTATGCCATCAACAGCTAATGCTCTTCTTGCCTGCTTCTTCAACTTTACATTCTATCCTCTGCAATATGAACCTGAATGCAACTAAATTATTGCTTGCACTGAGAGCATCTGACAGTGTCTCAGTATTGGTTCTGGCATTTATCTTCAACCTGTATCAGCTCTTAGGAAGTATTTCACATTGTAGCATGAGCCAATGTGAAGACCTCAGCAATGCAAGTCATGTTGGCCTCTTACTAGTCTAAAACATTCATGTCGATTTGTAAGAGGACATCAAAGTGTATTTTGTAAAAAGGTGATTTGGAATTAACAGCTCTCTGTGGTTTGGAGGTTGGCACAGACTGAACATGTACAGATTGCCAAAATGATCATGTTCCTAGAATATTGACACCATTGGCTGCAGTAGGCAATATTGTTAGTAATAAAATGGGGTTTTGCATTGTGGGGTTGATAATAATATGACCTAAACTCATATTGGTTATTTGTCTGGTCCCGTAAGCAGACCAAAGTACAGAATCTTTACTGGATAGAGTCCTAGTAATCTACAGTGCAATAAAACTTGGTGTTAACCAAAACTGAATGGAGTCAGAGAAAGGCAATCTTTCCAGAGAAAAAAAAGATTAAAGATAAAAAGCCAGGAGACCTGACTCAATGTCTGCTTGTAATAGTTGCATTCACACACATTCACATGAACTCATCCAATTGAAGTTAGAGAAATTCAAGTGTATTAGTTACATTTCTTGTTGCTATAATAAAAGTCTTGAGAAGTTACTTATAAAGGGGGGTCTATTTGGGGTCAGAATTTGAGGGTCTACTCTCCTGGTAGAGAAGACATAGCGAAAGGAAACAGCTCTTGTTTGCAGTGACAGCGTGGGCCTGCTTGCTCACATCTGTCTCAACAAAGAAACAAAGGAAAGAGGAATACCTTTCATCTGATTTTCTATTTTTCCCTCCTTATTTTCTCTGGGAACACAACCCATGAGACAGTGACACTGAAAATCAGGGTAGGTATCCAGTGCTCAGCAGATCCACAAAGATGTACTTCAGTACTGACCTCCTAATTTCTTAATGTACCCAGGTTGACAATCAAAATTAACACACAGTTCTATAATGAGGACACACTTGCTTCCAAGTTGGTAACTCAGGGCACAGCATAGTGCATTGATTCATTTATATACCAAGAACTAAGCATTATGATTAAAATTTTCAAGTTTTTTAATAATCTCCAATGGGAAGTTAGGTAAGTACATTTTTTCCCCTTCTGGTAGGCATAAAACTTTCAGCCCATCACCAAAACTTTCTTAACAAAAAAGTGATGGGTGTGAAGAAAAAAAATAATTTGGGCTAGAGGCTAATAGATATTTTCATTCTAATGTATTATGGAATTGTGTAGACATGCTGCCTAAGAACTAAATGTCTAATGTACCTAAGTTGAGCTTTGGAAGCAAGGAGCTAAATCCTGAATCATTTAATAGAGCAATTGTCTCAATAAATGTTAATGGAAATTCACAAATGTGTTCTGCCACACCCACTCTCTTTTAGAGAAGAGAGTGTAGATGTATGCTAATAGAGGAAGCACCCAAACATGTACCAGTTTAATTTTCCTTTATTATTATATTTTTAATTTACTGCAGATGACTCACACTTATTAGTATTCTCTCTGCTGCCACCATCACTGAAAGCTGCTCTCTTTCTGGGCCTTGCGAAACTATGAAAGCAAATAACCCTTTAAAACACACGTAGATCAGTCCCAGAAAACTGCGAGGGGTGTCAGTGGAGTTCAGTGGCACCAAAACAGACAGATTTCCCAGTTGCCTCAGAAACCAGGTCTGTATGAAGCATGAGGGAGACAAAAAATAATTTTTAGGATAACAGTACACGATAAATCATCTAACTGAGCTCTGGTGTCCAGAAGGCTTTTACTTTACAAGCAAACTAGATTGGTCAATGTCTGAACATAAGCCAGAGCTTTTAAATTGTGATAAAGGGATGTTTCCAAAGCAGGAGAAGTGGGGGAGAGGAGGAGGAGGGAAGATCAGACTGTGAACGGGGCTATAAATATGGCTGAAGTAGGGCCCTAAATAAATATATGGGATACCACTTCCACATCTGGTCTGTACCTCCTTCTAGAGGAACATTAAGATATAGAACTGAAACAGCTCCAGAAATTGATTATCACCATCAATATCAATATCTCAGTATTCTGATACAATGATGAAATGGAGATAGAGAGCTATCCGAAAACATGAGAAGTTAACGGCACAAAAAAGCTGAGTCACAGAACAAACAGGAATCTTGCCCCAAAGTCTATGAAGCCAGAAAGAAGTTAGAATTGTGAGGTCACATCTGATGTGTTTTAAAAATCAGTATTCTCAGTAACAAGCAAAGAGAATGAAGTCCATGAAGAACTTGAACATGCATGCCCTGTGAACAGCCAGATGAGGACTGGTACTCTAAAATCCTCCCGGGAAAATAAATCTGTCCTACCTAACACCACCTCTGGCTCCTAACCCAACAGTTTTTATTTTACTAAAGAAGAAATAGCACACACACACACACACACACACACACACACACACACACACACACGACACCACACCACACCACATCACACAAGAGAGGCAGGAGGATCACACCCCTCAGGAAAGACAGAGCTTGCTGTCACAGGACATCTTTGAACCATGAGTCCCACTTAAAGGGGCTGATATCATGATGACTCCAGTCCCTACAAAATCCCTTCCAGATCCAGAAGACAGAATGAATTATCTGTTGGCTTATCATTAGTTACACAAAAGAACAGAACACCCCAAGGCAAGGCAGTGTGCTAGACTTCTATTTCATATTAGAGATTCAAACAACACAGCTGACAAGAGTGGGTTTTTCTTTGTTCTCTAGATGGACATGAATGGAATAGAAATATCAAACTTCTGATTTTATCCACAGATACCATTTTCCTTTGGAGGAATATAAAAACAATGGGGTGAAATGGATGAAGAATACCAAGGAGTAGCCTTTTTCTGAAAGGAGAAAATCTGTATTAGGGCTTCAACAGTGTATAGGCAAAACTCATTAAATAGAAATAGACAACATCCTGCCAGCCCCAAACTGGACACAAACCATCTCCTGCTGAAATCCATACAACTCTGAACACTTACAAAGACCTGGGAGATTTCCAGGAATTTATTTGTAAAAGGCAGAAGTAAGAATAAAGTAAGCACAACAGGCCCAATAAACATTATTTAAGAGTAAGCCTTAATCTAATTTCCAGAAATCAAGAGTATTCTAGACTAAGGGTTCTATCATTCTTATGGAATTAAGAGAAAATATAAAGTATTAATAGTGAGAATTAAAATTTCTCACATCTAGTATTAGATGCATTCTCTAAAATAAATTTTACATTTTAAAAACATGTTCTTTATGGTTAGGTGATTGCCTTTCTAGAAGGGGACAATAAGAGAAATATATTCCAAAGCTGTAGTCTGAAAGTAAAAAACATGCCTGAAAAATACTTATTCTATTTTTAAGTGTCAAACATAATATTAGTGATATTATAAGCACTGAACAAATAATATCCAGAAAATTAGATTGGAAAATAAAATGTATTGCAATAATTAAATATTCTACCTAGAAATACTTTTACTTGAAAATACTTCTGAAGAATTACAGACTTCTAAAGACAAGTATTTATTAGTTATGACTGCACATGTGTGTTTTACTTCAATGTCCTATTTAGAGAAAATGTTCTAGATATTAGCTTTTTCTTTTAACTAATACAAGGATTATAATACAGGTATACCTGTTTGCATTTTACTTATGCCTTACATAGAAGCATTGCTAGTTTTTCTATGAAGACACTTAATAATGAAAACTAAATCTTGAGATAAAGAATATAAAAAGGGAGAACTATCCAGCACCCACTCGGCACTTTCCAGACTTAACCAGTGGATGACGCAGATCCCTCCATATTCTCCTACCCCCTCCTAGCCCCGCCACACCTTGTCTGGTGGGGCCACAACTATACAGGAGGGACATCTGGGCTTGGGCTGTTGCCAAGAGTCAAGTCTTGGTTTAAGGCCCTGAAATAGTGTAGGAGCCTGTGTTGCTCTCTGTATTCATGCTGAGGCTCATGCGGAGGCTGGTAGTCTAGGCTGACACCCAGGGAAATAGTATATGAGCACCAAATTGCTGTAGAACCATGCTGATCTGGGTGGTCTGTGCTGCAACCGGCCATGGTGACATTCAGATCTGAGCTGCTGCCCAGCATCATGCCTAGGTCCATGGTCCTGCCACAGCTGGGGTCTGTGTTGATGTCTGGGGCTCATGATGCCACTGAGAATTGTGTGGGTGCCAATGGTCTGGGCTGCCACTTGGGCCACATTGGTGCTGCCATGCTGATCTGCCACCTAAAACCATGGTGATATCTGAGTACCGGCAGCTGCCTATAACCATTTCTGGGACCATGGTGCTACCACAGCCAGGGTCTGTATTAATGTTCATGGCCCATGAGGCCACCAGACATTACACAGATGCTTGGGTTCTGAGCCATAACCTGAGGTCAGGTCAGGGAGCATGTGAAGGAGAGGAACCTATAGATTCAAAACTGCATGATCTCCACTTCACAGGACAACAGGATATCCAAGAGGAGCCCCGGAGAGAGCCAATTGTCGATAATGCAGCAGAAGCCAGAGTCCTCGAATCAGACCAATGACTCATAGCAATGAACACTTACACATAAAGAAGAATGGACTGCAGAGTAAACTGTGTGACTCAAGGACTACACTACAGCTTCCACAATGAGAATTTTGTCATTAATAACAGGGGAAATGTTTGTTTGGTTGGGCTTTTGGTTTTCCTTTTGAATTTTGTTTTGTTTTGGGGGTGAGTTTGCATGGGCAGTAGGGTAGAAGCAAGGGAACAAGGAGTAGAGTCAGGAGGCATGATGTGAAATCCACAGAGAATCCAAAAAAGTTGAAGAAAAATATTAATAAGTGGCAAAATTATGAAATAAGATAAAAATTTTAAATGAATCAATTGTTAATTTCTTCTCATCTGATAGAGAAATAATAAAATTGCTTTTATTGAAAACTTTATTCTGCTAATAAAATTTTCTTTATTGAAAATCTAGGCTTACTTCTATATTGAAATATTAGTGTTATTTTAATTTGATCACAAAATATTTATCTAGCTCTACATCTTAACCATATGGCTATTCAAAATCAAATTTGGGAGAGATATCTAAAATCACAGCCAACTCTCTCATGCTTTATAAGGAAAATTCAAATGAACCTATTTAAATATTAATCAAGCCAGCTACCTCAAAAGCTTGTGGTTGATGAAAGAAGAGGACAGTGAACAGATCTCTGTGTACTTGATACCAATACTGGCTAATGTAGCGGAGACTAGATACTCAATAATCCAGGGTTTGCTGTTCTATTCTGGAATATTCATTATTCCCTAACAAAAATGCATGCTCATTTGCCCTATTTCAGACTTTATAATCAATATTAGCCATGCTCCTTCTGCAGCTGGCATCTCCATAGAGTGAGTAATCAGTACTCTTTTGAACTCTGTGGGATTGGGTTTAGCAAAATTTATGAAATATTTATGATCAATGGTATGACTCACATTGCTTTAGGGTTGTTTGTGCACTAAGATTCTTATGGGAAACTTGAGGCTCAATGTGAATGAGTCCTTTCATTGGGGGTCCTCAATGTGCATGCACCTAATTGTTGTATTATTTTTAAAGATAAACTTTATGAGCAAACTTAACACCAAGCCCACAGCTGAGAGGGGAGTTTAAAATATTACTGTCATCTTCTTATAAAATCATCTGAATAAATTCTTTTCTCCTGACTACACTCTGAAGAAGGCATTGGGATCTACTTTACAATGAGGGAATTCTTAGTCCCTAGCTATGATCTACAATGTCCACAGTTTATATAAAACACAAGATTCGAACAATTCTGGGATTCTTCAAGTTGAGAAACAAGAATATCTGCTTCTACCATATGCTGGGCATTCATCTAACACCTTTAGATGAGCAAGCCCATAAAGTCTTGCTACTACTGACCCTAAGTCATCTGCAAAGTGGTTGGATGGTGACAATTGGACACTTGAGCTAGAGAAATACAGTGTAAAACAACCTCATTTGAAGATAATGTCACTTGCTTGGATTAGTATGTTAATGAATTAATGGTGTACTTATAAACCTCTTAAATATTAAATATAATAAAATAAGTGACAATCTTCAGAGTTTTTTGATTCCCACTTAAATAACACCATTGTGTATCAACTCCTTAAAATAAGAATCACTCCTGAGCATAAGAATAAAATGTAATGTGTAGCCCAGGTTGGCCTCGAACTCGTGATCCTCCTGCCTCTGCCTCCTTCAGCAAATCCTACCGGCGTGCTCACCCTAAAGAGGCACATTCACACTCCAAAGGTATTAGCTCAACTATGTTCATAGCAGCATTATTTGTAATAGCAAGAACCTGGAAACAACCTAGATGTCCCTCAACTGAAGAATGGATTAACAAACTGTGGTACATCTACACAATGGAATACTACGCAGCAGTAAGGAAAAATGATATCCTAAAATTCACAGGCAAAT
>PVIH01008445.1:41720-91007 GCA_004025045.1 Sigmodon hispidus | reverse complement strand
TTTTATTTTATCTAAGTCATAGTGGCTATTTTCTTTATTTTTTTCTCTTTCTTTTTTATTATGAATAAAGTCACATTTTCTATGCATGTATATCTTTATTCAAGGTATTTTCTCCCTCCCACACGCTCCAGTCACTCTCTTCTCCACATCTCCCCATCTCCTCCCCAGCAAGGACAGGAGTTCCCAAGGGCCCAATATTGCTTAGTTCCACATCCACTCCTGGCAGATCCTGTTTCTTCACCCCATCATCAAGATTGAGTCAGATGTTCCTCTAGAGGGAGTGGGATCCAAGGGGTCAGTCCACAGGTGTTTCAGATCTCAATATGTTCAGTGGTTGTGGTTTGCAGCTTGGACATGCTTTGCTTTTTGCTACTTTGTTTAAAGTCTAGTAATGAGTGAGTACATCCCCTGCTTATCTTTCTGGGTTTGAGATACCTAGCTCAGGAGGATATTCTCCAAATCCATCCATTTCTCTGCAATTTTAGGATATCGTTTTTTCTTGCTGCTGAGTACTATTACATTGTGTAGATGTACCACAGTTTGTTAATCCATTCCTCAAATGAGGGGCATCTAGGTTGTTTCCAGGTTCTTGCTATTACAAATAATGCTGCTATGAACATAGCTGAGCTAATGCCTTTGGAGTATGACTGTACATCTTTAGGGTATACACCCAGAAGTGGTATTGCTGGGTCCTTGGGAAGAATGATTCTCAATTTTCTGAGAAACCTCCATACTGTGTTCCAAAGTGGCTGAACAAGCTTACATTCCCAGCAACAATGGAGAAGTGTTTGCCTTGCTCCACAACCTCCCCAGCATAGGCTGTTATCTTAGCCAATCTGTCAGGTGTCAATGGTATCTCAAAGTTGTTTTGATTTACATATACTCTGATGGCTAAAAGTGTTGAGCACTTTTTCAAGTGCCTTTCAGCCATTCATAATTCTTCTGCTGAGAAATCCCTTTTTAGTTCTGAACCTCGTTTTTTGATTGGGTTATTCAAGGTTTTGGACTCTAGTTACTTGAGTTCTTTATATATTTTAGAGATCAGTCCTCTATCACTTGTAGGGTTCGTGAAAATCTTTTCCCATTCTGTAGGCTGTCATTTTGTCCTATTGAGAGTGTCCTTGACTTTACAGAAGCTTCTCAGTTTCAGGAGGTCCCACTTTTTAACTGTTGTTCTTAGTGTCTGTGCCACTGGTGTTATATTTAGGAAGTGGTCGCCTGTGACAATTCATTGGAGGGTATTTCCCACATTTTTTTCTGTCAAGTTCAGAGTGGCTGGGTTTATGTTGAGGTCTTTGATACACTTGGATTTGAGTTTTGTGCAGGGTGATAGGCATGGATGTATTTAAATGTTGGTAGGGTTTATGTTGAGGTCTTTGATACACTTGGATTTGAGTTTTGTGCAGGGTGATAGGCATGGATGTATTTAAATGTTGGTAGGGTTTATGTTGAGGTCTTTGATACACTTGGATTTGAGTTTTGTGCAGGGTGATAGGCATGGATGTATTTAAATGTTTCTACACATTACCAACCAGCTATGCCAATACCATTTGTTACAGATACTATCTTAGTTCTATTGAATATTTTGGGATTCTTTGTCGAAGATCAGTTGTTCATAGGTTTTTTTGGGTTAATGTCCGTATCTTCAATTTGATTCCATTGATCCACAAGTCTGTTTTTATGCCAGTATGAGGCTGCTTTTATTACTCTAGCTCTACATTATAACTTAAAGTCTGTGATGGTGATGCCTCCTTTTGTTGAGCAAACTTGTTTTGGTAATCCCGGCTTTACTGCTATTCCTAATGAAGTTGAGTATTGTTCTTTCAAGGTCCGTAAAATATTGTGTTGGGATTTTGATGGGAAGTGCATTGAATCTGTAGATTGTTTTGGTAGAATTGCCATTTTTACTATGTTGTTACTACTTATCCAGGAACACAGGAGAGCTTTCCACTTTCTGATATCCTCTTCAATTTCTTTCTTCAGTGATTTAAAACTGTTGTAAAATACATCTGTTATTTCTTTGGTTATAGTTACTCCAAGGTATTTAATGCTATTTTCAGTGATCATAAAGGGTGATGTTACCCTTATTACTTTTCCAGCCCTTTTATCTTTAGTGTACAGAAGGGCTACTGATGTTTTTGAGTTAATCATCTATCCTGCTACATTGCTGAAGGTGTTAATCAGCTGTAGACGTTCCCTGGTAAAATTTTGTGGGTCACTTATGTTTACAATCATATCATCTGCAAATAGAAATAGTTTCACTTCTTCTTTCCCAATTTGTATACCCTTAATCTCCTTTCGTTCTCTTATTGCTTTAGCTAAAACTTTGAGAACTATATTGAGTAGATTAAGGGAGAGAGGACATCCTTGTCTAGTTCCTAATTTTAGTGGGATTGCCTTGAGTTTTTCTCCATTAAGTTTGATGTTGGCTGTCAGCTTCTTGTAAATGCATTATGATATTTAGATATTTTCCCTGTATTCCTGATCCCTCCAGAGCTTTTATTATAAAGGAGTGTTGGATTTTTGTCAAAGGCTTTTTCAGCATCTAAGGATATGGTCATGTGGTTTTCTTCCTTCAGTATGTTAATATGATGGAAGATGTTTACAGTTTTTCATATGTTAAACTATCCCTGCATTTCTGGGATGAAGCCTACTTGATCATGGTGGATGATATTTTTTATATATTGTTGTATACGGTTTGCCAAAATTTTGTTGAGAATTTTAGCAACAATATTCATGAGGGAAATTGGTCTGTAATGCTCCATTTTGTTGTGTCTTTGAGTGGCTTGAGTATTAGGGTAATTGTAGCTTCATAAAAGGAATTTGGCAATATTCCTTCAGTTTCTATTGTGTGAAATACTTTGAGGAGTAATTGTAGCAATTCTTCTTTGAATGTCTGGTAGAATTCTGCACTGAAACCATCTGGACTTGTGTTTTTTTTACTCGGGATGCTTTTAATGGCAGCTTCAATTTCCTTAAGGGTTATAGGTCTATTTTGGTGATTAATATATGTTCTTCATTTAATTTTGGTAAATGATACCTGTCCAAAATCTCACCATTTCTTCTAGGTTTTTCATTTTTGTGGAATACAGATTTTCAAAATATGATCTGATAATTCTCTGTATTTCCTAAGGCTCTGTTGCTACGTTCCCTTCTCATTTCTGATTTTGTTGATTTGGATACTTTCTGCTTTTTGATTAGTATGGATAAGGGCTTATCTATCTTGTTGGCTTTCTCAAAGAACCAACTCTTTGATTCATTGATTCTTTGTATTGTTCTTTTTGTTTCAATTGTATTGATTTCAGCTCTAAGTTTGATTATTTCCTGCCATCTACTCCTTCTAGGTGAGTTCGCTTCTAATTGTTCTAAGGCTTTCAGCTGAGCTGTTAGGTCTCTAGTGTGGGATTTCTCTAGGCTTTTCATATAGGCATAGTGGTATGAATTTTCCTCTTAAGATTGCTTTCATTGTGTCCCACAAGTTTGGATAAATTGTGGATTCATTTTCATTAAGTTCTAGGAAGACTTTGATTTCTTTCTTAATTTCTTCCTTGACCCAGAGGTGGTTCAGCTGAGCGATGTTTAGTTTCCATGAGTTGGTAGGCTTTCTGTGATTTTTGATGTTGTTGAAATGTAACTTTAGGCCCTGGTGGTCCAATATGATACATGGGATTATTTCCCTTTTTTTGTATCTGTTGATATTTGCTTTATGGCCAATTATGTGGTCAATTTTAGGAAAAGTTCCATAAGGAGCTGAGAAGTATGTGTATTCCTTTGCATTTCGGTGGAAGCTTATGTAAATATCTATAAACTCCATTTGCACTTAACGTCTGTTAGATTCCTTATTTCTCTGCTGAGTCTCTGTCTGTTTGACCTATCCATGAGTAAAAGCAGGGTATTGAAGTCTCCCACTATTAGTGTGTGAGAACTGATGTGGGATTTGAGCTTTAGCAGTGTTTCTTTTACATATGTAGTTGCCCTTATATAAGGGGCATAAATATTCAGGATTAAAATCTCCTCTTGACCAATTTTTCCTGAGATAAATAAGTAATGACCATCCTGGTCCCTTTTATTTGCTTTTAGCTTAAAGTCTACTTTGTTAGATATTAGAATGGCAACCCCAGCTAGTTTCTTAGGACCATTTGATAGGAAAAATCTTTTCCCAACCCTTTACTCTGAGCTTGTGTCTGCCTTTGTGTTTGAGGTGTGTTTCTTGTATGCAGCAGAAGGATAGCTTCTGTTTTTATATCCATCTTGTTAGTGTGTGTCTTTTTATTGCTGAGTTGACTCCATTGATATTAAGGTATATTAGTGATTGACATTTCCTGCTATTTTTGGTGGTAGCTTGTATGTATTTCCTTACTCTGGGCTATTCTTCTGTGGGATTATGGAATGTTTGTGGTTTCATGGGTGTATCTGTGATCCTTAGGTTGGAGTTTTCCCTGTAATGCTTTCTGGAGGACTGGATTGATAGATAGGTATTGTTTCAGTCTGACTTTGTCATGAAATATCTTGTTTATCCCATCTATCATGATTGATAATTTTGCTGGGTACAGTAGTCTAGGTTGGCAGCCATGCTCTTTTAGTGTCTGTATAACTTCTAACCAATACCTTCTTGCTTTCATTTTTTCCGTTGAATAGTCAGATGTTATTTGGATGGGTCTGTCTTTATAAGTAAGTTGTCCCTTTTCTTTTGCAGCTTTTGTAATTTTTTCTTTGTTTTTTATGTTTTGTCTTTTGATTATTATATGATGAGTAGACTTTTGGGGGGGTCATATCTATTTGGTGTTTTATAAGCTTCTTGTATCTTCATAGCCATTTCCTTCTTTAAGGTACGAAAGTTCTCTTCTATGATTTTATTGAACATATTATCTGTAGCTTTGAGTTAGTATTCTTCTCCTTTTTCTATTCCTATTATTTTCAGGTTAAGTCTTGTCATAGTGTTCCAGATTTCCTGAACATTTTATGTTATGTCTTTTTTCGGTTTTAGTATTTTTTTGACTTATGTATCTATTTCTGCTATTGAGTCTTCTACTTCAGAGATTCTCTCTTCCATCTCTTGGATTCTATTGGTTATGCTTGTAGCTGTAGTTCCAGCTCTTTTCTTCAGATTTTTCTATTTCTGTCTTTGCCTCATTTTGTGCCTCTTTTATCGCTTCTATTTCAGTTTTTAGTTCCCAGCATGTTTCTTTCATTTTTTGGTTTACCTTTTCTTGGTTTTCTTTCAAGGATTTGTTAATCTCTTCCAATTTTTTGTTTGTACTTTCTTCTATTTCTTTAAGGGAATTTTTATATCTTCTTTAGAGGCTTCAGTAATCTTCATAAATGTGTTTTTGGTGTTGTTTCCTTCTGTTTCCTCTTGATTTCTCTGTTCTGGTCTTGTAGTTGTAGAACCACCAGTTTCTTCTGGAGTTGCCTTGTTGTTCTTTATTGTATTTTTGCACTATCATCTGCCCATGGGTTCAGTGCTTCATGATTAGGCTGTCTCCTAGTCATTTGTGGCAAGATTGTTTGTGTGTCTCCTGTCTCCTCTGAGCAAGGAGTTTGCCTGATCTCCAGCTCTGCTCTGGACAGTGTTGTGAATTTCAAAGCCTCAGTCCTTCTCTGACGATGCAGTTTGCCCTGGAGGCGGGGCCCGACCATGCAATGTCCCCTCTTTTACATGTGACTGGAGGAGCCCCTTAAAGGCAAACCCTAGTCCTGTCTGCTAAGGAGAGTCTGGGATCAGGCTCTACAGATTGACCCTGTTCCTGGATAGCAACTTTCCAGATGGGGCATCAGGCACCGGAACCTGCTCACCTCTGGACGGGGTCTGAATTCCAAATCCTCAGTCTGACGGTGCAAGGTCCCATCTTTTAGGTATTGCTGGAATAGTCCCTCACAGCCAAACCCTAGTCCTGTCTTCTAAGGAGAATGTGGGATCAGGCTCTACAGATTGACCCTGTTCCCAGAAAGCGACTTTCACGACAGGATCAGGCGCCTGAACCTGCTCACCTTTGGACAGAGTTTGAATTTCAAAGTCTTCTTAATCTGTTTAATCCTATCGAAGAGTTCCAATTCCTGGTAGCTAAGCATTCATTATATATGAGTCTATGGGGATCATTCTTATTCAAAGTACCACACATAAAAAGGACCTGATGTTTTTCCTCTGGGACACAACATACTCTTAAATTGGGGAGTAACATCTGCATTGAAATACCATCTCTGGTTATACTTTGTAGCAGATTTGAGAACTACATGAATAAGTTTAAGTAACTTGGTTATGGACTTATTTCAAAGCTCAGTTTCTAGCAACATCACAGTCTAGGATAAGAGTACAAATATCTTAGTGCAAATATCTAAGTTTTCTGAAAATGAAAGATGGTTTAAGTGTTGCCGGGTCCTTAAGGTTGCCCTGGGGGAGGAAGCAAGAAGGTATGGAGTCAAGGACACAGACCCTGGGAGTCAGTGTGAAAAGCAAGGGGCTAAGTCAGTTATTGAACAATGAGGAGAGCCTTCTAAACTCTCCTCCTAGCAACCAGGCTGTGTCACAATATAGTGATATTGTGTGGCTACCTCTCATGTGCTAAGCAGGATTAGGAAATCTGACACTATCTGTTGCTAGTCAGATTCTGAGCAATCAAGAACACTGGACAGTGGCTGTTGTTAGGCCTTTAGGCTGACTCCAGGTTGGATCATAACGAAGTACATTATGTGTATGCCTTGGCAACTAGTTTAAGGCAATTTTCTCAGCCCTATGGACTTGTCTTACTACATATGTGTAGTCACAAAAAAATGACAGAAATGAAAAACAAGCTAATATCGCAGAGAAATCTAGTATGATGGCTTTTATTATGACTTAGCTATGAGCTTAGTCTTAATGCCTAAATAGGAACAATGTTATTGTTGTGGAATATTCACTAGAGAAGAGTGCTTAGACATGGGTTTAAGTCAATAGAAAGTCTTTATTAGCTGTCTGGCAACTCCACTGAGTGTTTGGGATTTCAGTAAAGAACTGACAATTTCTCAGAATGAGCTTTTAAACACAAAACCATATCTTGGGTTTACATACTTCAGCTAACAAGAAATTGGCCAGTAGCAGAACTGCATAAGCCACAAAACAGTATATTAAGAGTCTTTCCCACTATTATGAACTTTGATGGGTCTTCCTTTTCTTTTTCTTTTTTTTCTTTTGACAACAGAGACTGTTTATGTGTTGTGTTTTACAGCTGAATATAACTTCTATCATATATCATACCATATCATATATCATATCATAACATCTTAGCTTTGCTAAGGTCTAAGATCCTGTTACATTATGAAGATGGTCCTCAATGAAATAGAGAAACTCATAAAGGCTTACCCATCAATGGGAAAACAGAAGTAACTTTGAGGTGGCAGTTTTGATTACTGCTTTATTAACAAAAGCAAGCTATACCCTAAAGCCTGGAAATGATGTTCAAAATGATTATTGAAAAATAAGATTAAATATATTTTCTTTATCAATTTTCATCTTAATCTTGAAAAATTATTAAGTAACTTTATACTTTGTTGCTTAAATATATACATGACAGGTTCTGAAAAGCAGCAATATTTCCAAAGTAGTGCAAGATGACTTAGAATATAATAATATACATAGAAGATTAAAATGTAAAGAGAGTTTGAATAAGTCTCAATATACCACAAAATAAAAGCATTTAAATTAGTCTGAATATACTAACAATTTAAAATGTAAAAAGACTAAATTTCCCAAAGGCAAAAAATGTCAATTAAGCCAATGTACATAATATATGAGATAAATTTTACTCAAATATTGCAAATACATCTATAATCAAAATGGAACTTAAAAAATACTATTTGGTAGTTTAGTGAGAATTACATTAATTTAAAACCAAAATAGGATGATATAATTTTCAACTGTACAGATTTCATAGTGTACCTTCAAAATTCTTAAAATGAACAGATACTAAAATACAAGAAATTTTAAAGTTTATAGTCATAATAGAATATTTTACTATATTTTTCTGAGTAACTAGTAGATCAAGTATACCTAAAAAGCTGTATAATGCAAAAATTTCACCAAAATTGTTAAACTCTTAATCTAGTGAATAAACTTATTTATCCTGTTTTTCTCATTTTATTAGTTTTTTTACATTTTTGTACAATATATTACAGTTATATTTACTCTAGTCCTCCAAGTCCACTTTACTGTTTTTACCCACAATTTACAGGCTTTTTAAAAAACATTTGGTGCTGCCTATAGACTGAAAATACTCTTATTAGCATTTAGGTTAATGCTACATCTTTCCAGAATGTAGGAAACATTTGTTAATATGCAACATAAAGTGAAAGCTAAAACCGTGACTCAACAAACATCAAGGACTCAGTGTTACACAGATGGACTTTTAGATAATGTTGAAACAAAATTTTCCTTCTGTGCTGGATAGTTTTATGTCAACTTCACACAAGCTAAAATCATCTGGGAGGATTGAACATCAACTAAGAAAATGCCTCATAAGATCAGGTTGTTTGTATTTTCTTCTATTTCTTTAAGGCAATTTTTGGAATTTTTGGTGTTGCTTCCTTCTGTTTCCTCTTCATTGCTCAGTTCGGATCTTGTAGTTGTAGGATCACCACTTTCTTCTGGAGTTATCTTGTTGTTCTTTAAATTATTATGTAAATTTTTGCACTGGCGTCTGCCCATGGTTTCAGTGGTTCACAATTAGGTGGCTCCTGGTCAGTTGTGGTACTTGGGCTAGTGTGTCTCCTGTCACCTCTGAACAAAAGGTCTGCTCAATCTCTACCTCTGCTCTGGACAGGGAACTGAATTTCAAGTCTTCAATCCTTCTCTGTTTGAGCAGTTGGAGGCGGGGTGGCCATGCAAATTCCCTCAGCAGCAGCTGGGGGGATCATGGCAGTCAGAGTTTATCTCTGTCTGCTACACAGTGCATGGGGACACACTCTACAGACAGCACCTGGTCCCGGAACCGGAACAAAAACCCGACCAGAACACAATTTTCCCTGGCAGGGATTCAGGCTCTGGTGCCTGTTGGACTCACCTCACCTTTGGGTGGAGTCTGAGTCTGTCTTCAGAGTCCTCTGCCCTTGTCTGTTTTCTCATTTGGAAGCAGGTAGCTGTGCAAATTCCCTCAGCAGCAGCTGTGGGGACCGTGGCAGTCAGAATGCAGTATGGCGGTTTCTCAGAAAATTGAGAATCAATCTTCCCAAGGACCCAGCAATACCACTTCTGGGTGTATACCCTAAAGATGCACAGTCATACTCCAAAGGCATTAGCTCAACTATGTTCATAGCAACATTATTTGTAATAGCAAGAACTTAGAAACAACCTAGATGTGCCTCAACTGACAATGGATTAACAAACTATGGTACATCTACACAATGGAGTACTAATCAGCAGTAAGGAAAAATGATATCCTAAAATTTGCAGGCAAATGGATGGACTTGGAGAATATCCTCCTGAGCATACCGAGGTATCACAAACTCAGAAAGATAAGCAGGGGATGTACTCACTCATTAGTGGTCTCTAAACAAACAAACAAACAAACAAACAAGAAAAAAGCAAAGCATGCCCAAGCTGCAAACCACAACCACTGAACAGCTTGGGATCAGAAACACCCTGGACTGACTCCTTGGATCCCACTCCCCTTAGAGGAACACCTGACTCACTCTTCGGGGAGGGGAGAAAGCTGGATCTGCCAGGAGTGGAGACTGAACTAAGCAATATTGGGTCAGTGGAACCGTGGGACTGTCTGCTGCCTGCCCAGGGAAGGAATGGGGAGCTGTGGAGAAGAAAGAATGACCTGATGTGGTGGGAGAGGGAAGGGACCTTGAATAAGGATATACAAGGATAGAAAGTGTGACTTCTTTGAAATAAATAAATAAATAAATAAATAAATAAATAAGATCAGGTTGTAGGCAAACCTGTAGGGCAATCTCTAAACTTATTTTTGATAGAGGAGGGCCTAGTCCATTGTAGGGATGCCGTCCCTGGGGTGTTGATCTTAAGTTCTATAAGAAAGCGTGCTGAGCAAACCATACAGAGCAATCTATTAATCAGCATCCCTCCATGGTCTGTGCATCACCTTCTGCTTCTAGGTTTCTTTCCTCTTTGAGTTCCTGTCCTGGCATACTTCGGTGATGAACAGTGATAAGGAAGTGTAAACTAAATAAACCCTTTTCTTCCCAAGTTGCTTTGGTCATGGTGTTTTATTACAACAATAATAATCCTAATTAATGCATCTTCTTACTTTTTCTGAGAAATTTACAAACACTATTTTCAGTAAATACCTGGTCAAGGAGTACATAATCTGAACTGGGAGCAAAATGAGTCGCTATGCCATATATTAACAATAATTCCCCAGATGTGGGCCAAAGTGAGACTAATATATTTTAAGGCTATTTTGGAGTACAATTGATAGATAAGGAATCATTTAGCATTTTGTATTTGTTAGCAATTGCTTTATGGCCCATTATGTGATTAATACTAGAAAAAATATTGCAATGCTCCACTGAGAATAATGTGGGTTCCTATATGGTAGGATCTGTTAGATTCTGTTTGACATTTCTTTGCTAAATATCAGTTTAGAAGGTATATCTAAAAATTAAGATGGGATATTGAAATCTCTGTTATTATATTAAGGTCTATCTAACTTTTCATACATTTTAGTATTGACTTTCATAAACTTGACAATTATATTATTTGGCCCATAAATATTTTATATCTTCTTAATGTATATTAACATGTAGTGGCCTTCTTTATTTCATGTACTAATTTGGGGCTTGAATCTACTTTAACAGATACAATAATAGCTACAATTACTTATGACTTCTTCTTTCATATATTGCATCCTAACTATAGTGTCTCCTCTGTTATTCCCTCCCAGTCTTTCTCCCTCCACAGCCCTTCATTCCCAAATACTTTCTTTCCATTGGAAAAGGGCTGACTTCTCAGGGATATCAACCAAATATGGTATGTCAAGTTATAATAAAAACAAGCGCATTCTATCATATTAAGGCTAGACAGGGCAAACCACTAAGAAGGTAAAGGTCTCAAAAGAAGGCAAAAAGAGTAAGACACATATTCACTCCCACTATTACAAGTCCCTAAATTGAGACTCATGCTACAGGAGGAAACCTATGCCAGACACTGCCTAGAGAGTAGGAGCTAGAGAGTAAGGACACAGAAAAAGGATGCAAGTATGATCAGCAGAAAAAGTCAATGACATTATTACTAATGATAATATGATATATTCTATACTTGTAGACCAAAGTCTAGCCAACAGTGAGGCTTCATCAGCATCCCTCCATGGGGTCACAAGTTGTTGGGATCAGATGCAGAAACCCAAAGTCAAACATTAATCCTGCAAGGCAAGGATGAAATATTTATGACTTCTATTTGAGGCAGTAAGTTGATTTCCATACTATTAGTCTCTATTTTCAAAAGTCTGTGCCAGTGAGGTATGTTTTGTTAGACAACAAGTCATTGAGTCTTGAATTTTTTCAATCCAGTCAGTTAGCCTATGTTTTTGAATGATGAGTTGAGCCCATTTGCATTTGAGTTTATTACTGAGAATATCTTTGTACTCCTTATAAATTTGTTGGCTGCTGCTTTCGGCGACTGGATTATTGAAAGGTCTTTTTCTTCCTCCCATGTTAGTGAAAGTAGTTTTCTGGTTTGTAGTGTGTAGCAATGATAAATATCTACATAGCTATTCTATGCCCATCAATTTCTTTCACAATATATACTTTCAGATGTTCTTGTAATTGATACTTCTACTGTGTATGATGTTAATTTTAATTATTTTCTACAATGTTGGTTTGATTGTCACGAATTGCCTTAATTTATTCTTCTCTTGACATTTTCTTTTTCTCCATAAATTCTAAGAAGTAACTTTTCTGGGTATAGTAATTTTTGTTGACAATTATTCAGTCTTATATATCAAAACATATCAGTTCATACTTCCCTAGATTTTAATGTTACTTATGATAAATGTTTTGTAATTCTGATGTTTCTAACTTTGCCTGTGATATAATCTACCCTAGAAACTTGTATTAAAAATGAAATTAAATAGCATCCCATAATCCCATAGAGCAGAGAATCAGCAATTGTTTCTTCATAGCCCTTCCACATTCATTTCAGCTAAAATGTTTAAAGCTTTTAGGAAAAACCATTAGAAATGAAGATAATCTGTAGTATGAAATATACATAATGTGACAGAACAGCTTAGGGTCAGAGTAGGTTAATTCAAATGCATAAATAATATACATGTAATTAATACAACCATAGAAGTTGGTTCTAAGAAATAAAAAAATATTCAATATATTACCTTTCACATAGTGAGGGAAATGGTTAAATGTCTCATCAAAGGAATATATGATTTTTAAAGCTATTATGGAACAGATAAGGTGCTTTTACATACATCAAGTTATTTGCCTATTGTTTCAACAGTGGAGTTAGAAAGATATCTTTTGAATCTTTATTTCATAAGTAAGTATATTGATGTATAGAAAAATTAGAAACAAAAGATAGGGACCATCCATAGCAAAAAGTTAAGAGGAGAAAGCATACAGTGTGGGGATCAAGAGAAAAGGCCATGATAACTATTAAATGGTAGTAAGTACAACTGAACAAGTTAATTGGGCTCATTATATTATATCAAATACTGGATGCTTTAAAATGCAAATTGACTTGGTGTGTCCAACAGGAAGAATAGATAGATACCTGCTTCCCAGAGAATTTAGGTGTGTACATATAACAACTTGTGACCTGTTACACTATTGGGTGTAGTCTTTGCTTATGAGGAGCTTCCTGTATCATAGGCAATGTTAGGTGTATAATATTAAATATAATCAAATACATGATATGACATGATACATTGTAATTTCAAAGAGGCAGGCACTATAGCTGTCAATAGTTTATGATAGCTTCCTGTGTAAAATTGTGTTAATTTGCAAAGTAGAGAAATGTTTTATGAAGTGGTAATGCAACAAGTAAAATTCTTGAAGCAGGAGGAGACACTGACTTCAAATGAAATGAGTATTCTTTTGTTTTGACATATACCAAAATAGCAGCATGTCAACATTAGAAGAAAATAGCTGAAGATTATAAAAAAAAAAAAGAGCTCTCTGTACTATCTTGTAACTCTTACATACTTCTAAAAAATTGTCTTAAGTTTTAAATGATTCTATGCATGGGTGTATGTGGGAGACAGAAAAAGTTGTGTGTGTGTGTGTGTGGTGAAGAACATGACTGAAGAAAAGGAGAGAATCAGTTCTTGTTCTCTTGTTATGATTGAAGCAATTGATGAAAATAAAACAGGAGTTGGCCAGATCAAATCAATACTGCAACTAACTTACCTCAATGCTCCTGGTATATAATGGGATAGAGAATGAGTTTAAAGTATGAGAGAAATAATTGAATACTATCTACCACCAAATATATTGTTAGCAAATCCATGTCTGTTATGATTTAAGTACATTAAAGTTAAATTATGGAAAGCAAATTTGTAAAGTTTATTGAAGTCAAATTTAACAAATTAGGAATGAAAATATATGCTCTTCTATAAATACTTGTAGAATGATTTATTTTTACCACATGGGAATAATGCTCTGGCTTTAATCAACAACATATTGCATAGTGAATGCTACCCTGTGACTTAGTCCATTAAAATTAATTGGTAAATGTGGCCGTATTTTTAGAATGTAATTGCAACATTTATTAACAAAAGCAAGAAGTGACCTGCCATGATTTCATGTCTGCTAATGGAGAGTTCAGAAAGTCATAGAATAATATTATTCCAAGGTCCAAGGTTGAGCGTGAAATCACATTTTAAATTATGCTATTTTCACACATCCTCAAATGGATATAAGAGATTACATATGTTGAAAAGTCCATAGAAATATGCAGGAAGAAAAATATATCTATGTATGTGTTATAACTACTTATACATATATGCTTGTCTAAGTATAGATTTACATAGACAATCTGTATATTTAGTCTCTTGTTTGACTAGTCCTTGAAAATATTAGTATTAATTTATTTTATTATTTTGTATTCATCTATTCAACAATAACCACCACACCTGAAAAAGTGCTGGCCTTGTTTTTAAGTTTTTCAGGTATATCAATCCATAAACTACAGAAAATATCAGATTTACAAATATTTTGCTTTATAGCTTAAATCTTTATTCCTTACACACAGGACTTTTCACAGAACTGTGAATTTTCACCTGCCATGGAAAGAAAGTGACAAATGCAAAAATGAAGACAAGGAAGTATAGAAGGCTTGATTAAGAGCATCACTGCAGATGATTTTTGTCACCACAAAGCTTCTACCAATTGCTATATTTCCTGTAGTCACATAACCAACCCCTCATAGAAATCACCCTTGACTTCCAAATCTGCCTAAGATTTTCACTTTCACTATTTTTGTTCTGAATATTTTTTAACAAAAAAAGTTATTTGTAATAATAAGAATCCTACTTTAAAATATCACTTCTGGGGCAATGAGACTGCCAAGCAAGGAAGAATACTTTTTGTGTAAGCCTTATAACCTGAGTTCAATACCCTGGTCTCATATTGGAGGTAAAGAATCAATTACCAAAATTGTCCTCTGATATCTCTCTCTCTCTCTCTCTCTCTCTCTCTCTCTCTCTCTCTCTCTCTCTCTTTCATGTGTGTATATTTGTATGTCTCTGTCTGTCTGTCTCTCCACTCCCACAATATACACATACACATATATGATATATACATGCATTCAATATATCAACAATAACAATGATGATAAATTAAATATACTAAATTCTTAGTCAAGGATAATAATAAAATATGTTATTATGGATTCATTCAAGGAGAAGCATGTCTCTTTCTCCTTAATGAAATAAATTTTTATTAAGGAGAAAGTAACTCCTATAGTACCAATGAGGGCAAAATAGGAGAACAATAATTGAGCTACTTCCTCATGGGCATAATATTTGTTCTTCAAAATAGGCCAGTCAAGAACAGTCTTATCACGATGAGCTTAGGAGAGAATAAGCCTTATGAATATCATAGAAAGAAACTCCCAAGCACAGAGATTATGACAGGAGATGGACAGAGCTATGGAGGAGACAATGATGATTTATCAGTACACGAATAGATACAGAGAGGCAGTCAGAGAAGTAAATCAGAGAACATGGCACTTGTGGGATGATAGTGGATTGGTGATCATTGAGTCACGTGAGACGTGCTAACAGCTTTGGCTCTTTTGTATGAGATGACAAAATGTTGAATTTTGAGCAACTCCTTAATATAAATGAAACGTGTTATATTTTCAAGATGACTCTGGCAGTTTCATTTGGAAGTGAATATTAAAAATAAGGCGAAAAGAAAAGAATCCAGTAGGGCCACTATTGCTGATTGAAAGAATTAGATAGGAAGTGTTGATGGCTCTGCTGTAAAAGAAGGCATTTGCAGGTCAAGGTAGTCAGACATCCTGGGGGATCAGATGTGAGGTATAAGAAACAGAAATGTCAAGGTTAACACTGAGCTGCTTTGGCCAAGAGACTGCAATGATTGAACTACTATTGTTACATGAGACAAAGTAGAGAAACTATTGGCTCCAATATTCCTTTTTTTTTTTCAAATGGAAACATTTTTATTTGAGTAATATATTTCACAAGAGGTCAGTTAGTAAAAAATAAATTCTACAGAGTATGGTCCTATGTGCAGCTCTTCCTCAACAAAAATGATCTTGGGGAGTTCTGCCCCCACTCCTCAGAACTATTTAAATTTTTTCCTCATTTAAATATTTGTTTTGATATGATGTAGAAGACATATCATTTTATATTTTTTCTTTTTTTTTTACTTTGGATTTGAATCTTTTTTTATTGTGAATAAAGTCATATTTTTATCCATGTATACCCTAGTTCAAGCTCCCTTCGCCCTCCTGCCCCTTCTAGTCGCTCTCTCTTCTCCACATCCCTTTATCTCCTCCCCAGCAAGGGCAGGAGGTCCCAAGGTCCCAAGGTGGCTTAGTTCAGCATCCACTTCAGGCAGATCCGCTTTCCTCATCCCAACATCAAGACTGGGTCAGGTGTTGAGAGGAGGGATTGTAAAAAGACAGTTGTACCCATCCTTTTTTTTTTTTAACACACACACACACTTCTTTCATTTTCTATTTTTCTTCTTTTTTTATTATTATGAACAAAGAAGTCACACTTTCTATCCCTGTATATCCTTATTCAAGGTCCCTTCCCCCTCCCACCATATCAGGTCATTCTTTCTTCTCCACAACTCCGCATCCCCTCCCCCAGGCAGGCAGCAGACAGTCCTATGGTCCCACTGACCCAATATGGCTTAGTTCAGCCTCCACTCCTGGCAAATCCAGTTTTCTCCCCTCCCTCAAGAGTGGGATCCTAAGGGTCAGTCCAGGGTGTTTCTGATCCCAAGCTGTTCAGTGGTTGTGGTTTGCAGCTTGGGCATGCTTTGCTTTTTTCTTGTTTGTTTGTCTGTTTGTTTGTTTAGAGTCCACTAATGAGGGAATGCCAGTGAGATGTCAATCGGAATGTTTAGAAAAGAGTTAAAAATGGAACCAAGAGTCACCTTAAAGAAGAATTTCCAGCTTAAAGACTTCAAGATGGCCAGAAAACAATTGAAAAAGGTATTGGTTCATTATGGAATGCCTTTGGTTTGGAGATGTATGATACATCTAGGGGTGGGATGACAGACTTTATTAGGCTATTGAATAGGCAAGATGGTTCCTAATTATGAAGAGACCTAAAGAGAAAGATAAGAAAGTGAAGATAGAAGAACACAAAAGATAAGCTCCAGCTATTTTACAAACTGCTCAAAAACAATAATGAAAAACCCAAAAAAACCTCTATCCTGTACCTTATCTCAGTAGGCCCATAAGTTTGGCACCTCCTTAATTACTTTCCAGAACTAATGTTTAAAACACTACTTCAGATATTGGAGATCATTACCTCTGAAAGAAAATAATCAGCATTTGTAAAATGTTTCAATAGATAATTCCAAACTGTGACTATCTCATTTGAAAATACAATGCCATTTCATTTTAAAACCTAAAGCCTCCCTAATTAAAGAGCTTAGATGACAGTCTCTAATTGACAGCATTCCTTTCACAATTGCTTGCAGGTTGTCCTTCATATAGCTACTATTTTTCTTAGAGAGTGTGAATTCACTGTAAACAGGAGGATCATTGAGCATCTGGGCTCTAGATATTATAATGCCAATTATAATATCAATTGCAGTGACTTCTAGTTCTCTGGAAATAGGAATACTGAAGCTTGATTCTGTGACAATAGAGAATCTTTCCTTCAGGCCTCCTGTCTCCAACATTCTTACTCTTCTTAGCTACCATTCAGTTAGGGAAAAATGTTGGAGCTCCCTGAAATTATTCTAGATATCCCACTGAGTTGTAGATTCCAAGTCCAGAATTTTTTTGAAATACTTTCATCTGAAAACAGAAAATTTACACACAAAAATAAAAAATATCATAGGAATCATAAGTGACTGAGAAAAGGACTATGGTAAGAAGACAAAAATGTGAGGATGCAGAGAGTTAATAATACAGAATTAGATTTTTTAAATAATGAATAAAGTCATACTTTTTATCCGTGTATACCCTAGTTCAATCTCTCTTCCCACTCCTGCCTCTCCCAGTCACTCTCTCTTCTCCACATCACTTTATCTCCTCCCCAACAAGGACAGGAGGTCCCAAGGTCCCAATGCAATGTGGCTTAGCTCAGCATACATTCCCAACAGATCTGCTTTCCTCACCCTGACATCAAGAGAGGGTCAGGTGTTCCTCTGGAGGGAATGGGATCCAAGGGGTCAGTCCAACATGTTTCAGATCCCAAGCTGTTCAGTGTTTGTGGTTTGCAGCTTGGGCATGCTTTGCTTTTTGATTTTTTGTTTAGAGTCCACTAATGAGTGAGTACATCCCCTGCTTATCTTTCTGAGTTTGTGATACCTCCCCCAGGAGGATAATCTCCAAATTCATCCATTTGCCTGTGAATTTTAGGATATCATCATTTCTTACTGCTGAGTAATACTCCATTGTGTAAATGTACCACAGTTTGTCAATCTATTCTTCAGTTGAGGGACATCTACGTTGTTTCCAGGTTCTTGCTATTATGAATAATGCTGCTATGAACATAGTTGAGAAAATGCCTTTGGAGTGTGACTGTGCATCTTTTTAGTATATGCCCAGTAGAGGTATTGCTGGATCCTTCGGGAGATGGATACCGGTTTTCTGAGAAACCGCCATACTACATTCCAGAGTGGCTGAACAAGCTTACACAATGGAGGAGTGCTCACCTTGTTCTGCAACCTCTCCAGCATAGGCTGTCATCTGTGTCTTTTATCTTAGACAATCTGACAGGTATAAGATGGTATCTCAAAGTTGTTTTGATTTGCATTTCTCTGATGTCTAAAGATGACTAGCACTTTTTCAAGTGCCTTTCAGCCATTTGTAATTCTTCTGCTGAGAATTCTCTTTTTAAGTTCTGAACCTCATTTTTTGATTGGGTTATTCAAGGTTTTGGGCTCTAGTTTCTTGAGTCTATATATTTTAGAGAACATTGCTCTATCACTTGTAGGGTTGGTGAAAATCTTTTCCCATTCTGTAGGCTGTTGTTTTGTCCTATTGACAGTGTCCTTGGCTTTACAGAAGCTTTTCAGTTTCAGGAGGTCCTACTTATTGATTTTGTTCTTAGTGTTTGTGCCACTGGTGTTATATTTAGAAGTGGTTGCCTGTGCCATTCATTGCAGGGTATTTCCTACTTTCTTTTCTATCAAGTTCAGAGTGGCTGGTTTTATGTTGAGGTCTTTGACCTACTTGGATTTGAGTTTTGTTCAGGGTAATGGGCTTGCATCTATTTACATTTTTCTGCACACTATCATCCAGCTATGTCAACACCATTAGTTAAAGATACTATCTTTTTTTCCATTGAATACTTTGGGCCTCTTTGTCAAAGATCAGGTGTTCATAGGTGGTTTTTGGGTTAATGTCAGGATCTTCAATTCAATTCCATTGATCTACAAGTCTGTTTTTTGGACAGTACCAGGCTGCTATAATTACTGTAGCTCTATATTATAACTTGAAGTCTGTGATGGTGATGCCTCCCGAGGTTCTTTTGTTGAGCAAAATTGTTTTGACAATCCTGACTTTCCTGTTATTACAAATGAAGTTGACTATTGTTCTTTCAAGGTCCGTAAAATATTGTGTTGTCATTTTGGTGGGCAGTGCATTGAATCTGTAGATTGCTCTTGGTAGAATTGCCATTTTTACTATGTTGTTCCTACCTATCCAGGAACATGGGAGATCTTTCCATTTTCCGATATCCTCTTCAAATTCTTCCGTTAGTAATTTAAAGGTTTTGTCAAATCCATCTGTTACTTCTTTGGTTATAGTTACTCCAAGGGATTTAATGCTATTTGCAGCTATTATAAAGGGTGTGTTTCTCTTATTTCTTTTACAGCACTTTTATCTTTAGTGTATAACAGGGCTACTGATGTCTTTGAGTTAATCTTGTATCCTCCTACATTGCTGAAGGTGTTTATCAGCTGTAGATGTTCCCTGGTAGAATTTTGTGGGCCACTTATGTATAAAATCATATTATCTGCAAATAGAGATATTTTCAATTCTTCTTTTCCAATTTGTATCCCCTTAATCTCCTTTCATTCTCTTACTGCTTTCGCTAAAACTTTATTGAATAGAGTAGGGGAGAGAGGAGATCCTTGTTTAGTTCCTTATTTTAGTGAGATTGCTTTGATATTTTTCTCCATTAAGTTTGATATTAAATCAGTTCTGGTAGGCTTCTAAACAAGATGGAGGCTCAGGCCTCAGAGTCATATTCAAACTGAACTTGTTCCAGTAAAACCATATACTTGAGTATATAAGCATTTGGAAGGCAGTCAGGAAAGCCACTGCTATTATATAAGGGATGATACAAGTGAGAATATTAGCAAGGTAGTATTTCTTTCTTCTCAAATGTAAATTGCCCATGATCTATAATGGTCTTTTAGTACTTATGCTTCACTCCTGTCTCCATCATAGCAGTATCCATGACCCCTCAATGAATTAATAATTGCTAACCTGGAACATGATTTGCAAATCTTTCAACTTTTAGTTTAATGGCTTCTGAAAAAATACATAAACCATACATTTTAAACAATTTTAGACTGATTTGAAAAGTTTCTCTTTGTTGTGACTTCAGCTTTGGGTCTGGCCCACGAAACATTTAAGCTAAGCTAAATAGCAAGTGATTTATCTTAGGCAATGAAGCTAACTTTGATGTGTGAGAGAAAGCCAAATTCATTATCACCCAAGCTCAAGTGTGGCTCCAATAATCATTTATTAAATGTAAAATATGGAATAAGAGTATCAAACATTCACTTCATACTAGATGCTTGCTAATCTCTCACCTGTTGCTTTGTTGTGACCTTCTGCAATAGTTCTGTTTCATAACATAAAATGTGATGTAAAATATAACATTTCCATATGAAATGAGAAAGCATGAAATAAGAATCTTACAGTATAAAAATATCAGTGTCTTTACTTTAAAGTCTCATTTTATTTTACAGGTTGGAAAAGTAAAGTCAAAGAGAAATGAGAAACTTGACTACAAATCTGGTTAGATAGACTACTACTAGGCAACGAAGGGAAGGAGTAATATATACAATAATCACAAGTGTGAAAGGGAACATATTTTCAAGGTATTATGCTGACAAAAAAAATGCCAATCTCAGTTACATGGTATAAGATTTTACTTTTATGGCTTTACTAAAATGACAAAAACATCTGAAAGTAAGGAAAACATCAGTGATTTGCAATGGCTGAGATATTTAAGTAGTTGTGCTTAGAAAAGGATCAGGGATTTTTGTGGCAGGATTTTTGTGACAATAGAAATTATCTGTAATTTTATTACCGTGATAGAAGTATCATAATAGCAATGTCATAATATACTATAATGCTAATTAGTACTATAAATTTGGTAAAAAATACATAGTATTTTATGTGTTATTCTTAAAAGTAAACATGAATACATAAGTTTCACAAAATTAAAAGTTTGATTTTTAATAACAGCATAGTTCAGGATTTTGACATTTAAAGTCATCCCTGGAAATGTTCTATTAGGTGGTAGTTATGAGGTTGCATAGATTTTTCAAACAGCAAATTTCTTACTTTTATTCTTATAAAAAGACAACATGATCTATTGACTTTCATCAACTTTTGCAAATCTGCCAGCGAGATCTGGTGTGGTGTTTTCAATAGGAATGCCTTCCATAGACTCATATGTTTGAATTCTTAGCCCATAGGGAATAGCACTATTAGGAGGTGTGGCTTTGTTGGAGTTGATTTGGCCTTGTTGGAGGAAGTGTGTCACTGTGGGAGTAGGCTTTAAAGTATTACATGCTTAAACTAGGCCTTGTGTGGCAGTCTCCTTCTGATGCTTGTGGATAAAGATGTAGGGCTCTCAGCTTCTTCTCTAGCACCATGTCTGTCTGCACACTGCCATGTTTTCCAGCCATTAGGATAATGAGCTAAACCTCTGAACTGTAAGCCAGCCTTAATTAAATATTTTGCTTTGTAAGAGTTGCTGTGGTTACAGTGTCTCTTCATAGCAATGAAAACCCTAAGACTCCTGGGCTTTTAAGACCTTAAAAAAATTGGTGAACTACAGTCTAATTCTGTAGGCCATTTTTACTTTCCTTTCAGCTTACTTTTATAAAAGAATGTACTGAAGAAAGCAGTGATACAAGAAAAGTTGTCTGAGTTCAGAAAAAGATGCAAATAAATATTCATAAGCATATATTGAATATTAACAGAACAGACATTTTCCAGAACTTTCTCAGAACAGACCAATGTAAACACATCTGTCATACACTATAGACTATATGTGAGACAGTATGATAGCAAGGCAGAAGGCCCCAAGATTCACAGTACATTAAGGACAGCACTCAGCATATCTTTCATCAGATTAGGTTCTATAAGATCCTATTTCTAACAAGAAGAAACATGTCTTATAAATATAAATTGATTGTGAATGTTTAACATGAATGGAATGAAATCATTTCCCAAGAGCAATCCAGAGAACAAAATGAACTTGAAGTAAAAGTCTCTCTGCAATTTTTTTCTGGAGCCTTTCTCACTTCCCCAAAGTATGATTCACCATATGTCATTCTTTTGACCATGTTCTGACAATGACAAAATCAACTTATAGAAGAAAATACTTTATTGGGGACCATGGTTAGAGTCAGTGATCATCATGGTATGGAACATTGCAGCAGACAGGCAGGCATGGCACTGGAGCTAAAAGCTTACATCTTTATCCACAGTAGGAGGCAGAGAGTAAGAGAGACTAAACTGGTATGGGATATTGAAATATCAAAGCTCAACCCCAGGGCAAACCTCCTCCAATAAGGCCACAACTCCTAATCTTTCCCAAACAGTTCCACCAACTTGAAACCAAGTATTCAAACATATGAGCGTGGGAGCAGGGGTGTTCTCATTTAAATGGACACATCAAATTATTCCTGAGTATTTACACAATTTTTTTTCTTTAAAGAAAAGAGATACATGATTATATTACCTATTTCTGTAGTAACTTGGTGTTGTTTCAATAATTGGGCTTAAAATGTGTATAAATAAATTCATGGAAAAATGTTTTTTGTAGGCAGAAGTTTCTGTCCCACCTGGTACCACAGCTTCATAGTTCCAAATAAACAAACAGAGGCTTATATAATAATTATAAACTGTTGGACATATTTCTCAGGCTTATTACCAACTAGCTCTTATACTTAAATTAACCCATAATTTTTGATATATGTTAGCCATGAGGCTTGGCAGCTTTTCTCAGAACAACATTTTCATCTTGATTCCTATGTGTCTGGCTGGCAAATCCTGACTCCATCCTTCCATTCCCCAGTATTCTCCTAGTGTGGTCATGCTGCCTATACTTCCTGCCTGTCTATCAGCCAATCAGCATTTTGTTAAAGCAATAGGAGTGACAAATCTTTACAGTGCACAAGAACATTTCCCCACAGAAGTTTTCTTCTGGCTTGCTTTCTTTATCAGAACAAATGAATACTTGTATGTGTAACTAACCACCTCTAACTCTCCCACAATAGGAACTAGATACAGAAAATGATCTACAACATACATATTCTTAGTAGAGTATTTGTCATAGAACAGTATTTCAAAAATAATTCTATCCTGTGAGTTACACTCTACAATATGTCATGTTTTAAGTGAAAGGATGATAGAGTACCCTGAAGTACAACAATATGGAGAAAAATAGATGTTTATGCTCAAATATAAGTATCTTTTGATGACTTCTGTATTATTTACTACCATTCCTGCTATAAACAAATGACAAGAAGCAACTTTCAAAGGGTTTATTTCAAAGGATTCATTTAAAAGGGATACAGTCAATCATGGCAGGAAGATATAGTGATAGGAATACCAGGTGGCAGGTTTTCTCATATCCACAGTAAGAAGAACATATCAGAGTAGACATAAAATGAGCCAAAGCTATGAACTTCAATATCTTGTCCACATGACACACATCATCCAAATACTTCAACAGCCATTCCAAACATAGCCATCAGCTAAAGATCAAGTGTTACAACACAGGAGGCCAACTACATAAAATAATTTCAGTAGGCCTGAAGTTTGAACCCCTTATTCATCTACAATGGTCTTATTCTCACTATGTTGATTGTATTACCAATTATTGGCACTGGTGACTGACCCTATATGTAACTAAAAATTCCAGATAGTTGCAAGGATGTAAATGAAAGATGAGAGGTAATTTAACCTTGATTGTGGTTATGTAATTTAACCTTGATTGTGGTTATGTGTGTGGGTGATGACAACTTGCTCAGGGGCTTTGTCCCAGGGGCTGTAGGTTGCCCAACTCAGTATATCTAACCCTTGGGAAATGTGTCTCCTTCTGATGCTTGATTTTCTTTCTATTATAATAGGTTCATGATTCCTGTGATAGCATCACTGCTATAGTTAAAATGTAAAAGTGCTGGTGGGATGTGTCAAATTACTGTGATTTGCTTGAAACTATCACAGTTTTACTAGAGCATCTGGTGTCCCAAGAACCCAACTCATACCGATACACCAGGGACAGTTGGTCACTCTGGATGCTGGCTGAAGTCAGATGTCAATAGATAAGCCCATATATTACTAAAAGGTTTCTCACAATGTCATTTAAGATGATGAATTCACTATGACCATGTTCAAAACTAGGATGGTTATTCTCTGCAGTGAAAGGATATCCATCTCACCAGCAGACACTTCATTCCTTTTCATTGAAATAGGCACAGAAAGTCAATACCACTGGCAGTCTAGCTGTGGCAGAGCAGTGCATACATTCCTCACAGGAAACTTCCTGCAAAGACTTTTGGCAGAAAATTATCAGGTGGGTAAGAGAATCAGAGCAAAGTTCTTAAAATTGAAGATTCATGACAATTGGTGAAATCAGAAATAAAAATGCCTAGTTCCAATATTATATTAATGTACATACATGTATATATGTACCACACAATCTTCTTACTGCACATGCCCCTACAAGGAATTTTATATTTTCAGATATTTTAAATTTTACTATAGTTTAATGGATTCTTTAAAATTTCTCTCAGATGCACTTTGTTAAAGCCTGCTAATCATATATTTGGTCTTTCTCTAAACAACTTAGATGTCAACAGACTGTGTTTTTGTTAATAAAATTGTGTTCATTTTCCTACAGTTTTGCTGTACACTCATGTCATTGTGATTGAAGTTCTTATGTGAGAATTCTGCAGTATGACATTTGCTATGCTGGTTAATACCTAACTGCAACCCTGAACATCTTTTGTGTATGACTGCAAAGTGGTTTTGTATTGTTTTATTTTGAGTTTTGTTTCAAGACGAGGTTTCTTTGTGCAGTCCTGGATGTACTAGAACCCACTCTGAAGAGCAGGCTGGCCTTGAACTAAGACCTTTGCCTGCCCCTGCCTCCTAACTGTGGGGATTAAAGGTGTGTGCCAAAACTGCCCATTTTACTTACAAATTTTTATTGCATCTAAATTATGCTCATAGACAGACATTCTTTCTGAACTTGTGGGAGTCTATCATACCCTCAAGGAATATCCTATGATTATACTAACAACTAACTTTCTAAAACTTGACAATAACCCAGGTGTTTTCTCATATTTTATTTATTAGTAATTGTGCATATGTGTGTGTCTAAATTTGTTTGTGTTTCTATAACAAAATACCACAGAGCAGATACACAGTTTTATAGTCAAAGAAGAACTTGATAGAGGTGTCAGAAGATGTGTTCAGTAATAGTACCTTCTCTGTTTCTACAATGTAAGTAACATATGCTATGCCTTCAAATGCCAGAAAAAACAGAAGGGTAGAGGCTTTGTAACTAATTCATGTCCAAAACGGTAGGAATTCTTAATACCATCACAGTAAATGATTGGATTCCAAAATAAGTTCTAGGGAGACACACACACACACACACACACACACACACACAGAGAGAGAGAGAGAGAGAGAGAGAGGAACTAGATGAAGCAAAAGCTAGTTTGTTGTTTTCAAATTTTATAAATATAAAATAAGGCACGTGGAGCTCAAGTGATCTCCATGGTGACTGATATTATATTTATGCACAGGATCAGAACTAAAAATCTTGGACTTGGTATTACTTTTCCTCCAAATATGTACCTATCTAAACAGTTCATTGGTCTGCCCTACTCTCACTTCTCCAAAAATTCCCCTGCATATCAAAACCATGTAGAAAGCTAGAATAAGCAAACAATTGGTAAACATTTGTTACAATCCAACCCCCTTTCACATGACAGCTATCCCTTTGATATCATACATTTCTTCTGTCTACTCTGTTCCCTTAGTCTCAATTAAACACTCAATTTCTACTTCCCTCTCAACTATTTCTTCCTTTAAAAAAGTTTCTTCTTATTTTATCAGCCTGTCTAATTATGGAACCATGGTCACAGGCAGAATTTTCTGGTACCAGTAAGAGTTCAAGCTCACAAAAAACCAGCACAGAATTATCATCTAGATGTTAGAGGCTACATGGGATTTTATAGGTGTTTCAGAAAAAAAAAATGTCATATGGACTACTTTGTTGGTTGAATAAAGGCCAGTGGACTGGGAAGGGAAAGGATACAGGAAATTGTCCTAAATAATCCTCTCCTCTGTCCACTGTATTGTTTAAGATATCCAGTCTCCTATTGCCTACTGACTTAGCATAGTCCTCAGCCTTTCAAATTTCTTTTTTTTTTTTTCAGTAGAAATTAGTATTTTATCTTCTTTGGTTTTTTGTTCATTTTTGGGTTTTGTTTTGTTTTATTATGAATGAAGTCTCATTTTTATCCTTGTATCCCCTTGTTCAAACTCCCTTCTGCCTCCCCCCTCCCAGTCACACTCTCTTCTCCCCATCTCCTTATCTCCTCCCTAGCAAAGACAGGAGATCCTAAGGTCCCAGGGTGGCTTAGCTCAGCATCCACTCCAGGCAGATACGCTTTCTTCATCCCAACATCAAGGCTGGGTCAGGTGTCCCTCTGGAGGGAATGGGCTCCAAGATGCCAGTCCAAGGTGTTTCAGATCCCAAGCTGTTCAGTGGTTGTGGTTTGCAGCTTGGACATGCTTTGCTTTATGTTTAAAGTCCACTAATGAGTGTGTACATCTCCTGCTTACCTTTCTGGGTTTGAGATACCTTGCTCAGGAGAATATTCTCCAAATCCATCCATTTGCCTGCAAATTTTAGGATATCATTTTTTTGTACTGTTGAATAGTACCCCATTGTGTAGATGTACCACAGTTTGTTAATCCATTCTTCAGATGAGGGGCATCTAGGTTGTTTCCAGGTTCTTTCTATTACAAATAATGCTGCAATGAACATAGATGAACTAATGCTTTTGGAATGTGAATGTGAATCTTTAGGGTATATGCCCAATAGTGGTATGTGGACATCTGTAAGATATTTAGTAAATCCTGCAATATCAGAAAGACCACACAGTCAAATCCTAGGCAGACAGCTCAGGAAATCCTTGATCCTTGAATACAACTGTAGACAGCTGAGTCAATCACACACACCCTTAATCCCAGCACAGGGAAAGCCTGGAGTGTGACCAACACCCTTAATCCCATAACTCCAGATACAGAATTTCTTCTGTTCTGTGAGTTCAAGGCTACAAACCTTTAATCCTAACCTGGATGGGATAGGGTACATAAGGGCTCCTAGCAACCAGGAAAAAACAAAAGTGACTGGCTGAGGCCACAGGCACAAGCATCTAGGAGCAAGATTGAGGAAAATGCAAGACAATTTGGTGAAGATTGACTGTGGTGCTTTCTCTCTCTGATATTTCAGCCTTCCCCACATATTTGGCTCAGAGTCTTCCTTACTTACAACCTAAATTATGCTACAACAGTGGTATTGCTGAATCCTTGGGGAGGGTGATTTCCAGCTTTCTGAGAAACCACCACACTGCATTTCAGAGTGACTGAACCAGCTTACACTCCCAGCAACAATGGAGAAGTCTTCCCCTTGCTCTGCAACCTCTCCAGCATAGGCTATCTGTGTCTTTAACCTCAACAATTCTGATAGGTGTAAGGTGGTATCTCAAAGTTGTTTTGATTTGCATTTCTCTGATGGCTAAAGATGTTGAACACTTTTTCAAGTGCTTTTAAGCCATTTGTAATTCTTCTGCTGAGAATTCCTTTTTTAGTTCTGAACCTCATGTTTTGATTGGCTTATTCAAGGTTTTGGGCTCTGATTTGTTGAGTTCTCTATATTTTTTAGAGATCAGTCCTCTGTCATTTGTCGGGTTGGTGGAAATCTTTTCCTATTCTGTAGGCTGTCATTTTGTCTTATTGACTGTGTCCTTGGCCTTACAGAAGCTTCTGAGTTTCAGGAGGTCCCATTTATTGATTGTTGTTCTTAGTGTCTATGCTAATGCTGTTATATTTAGGAAGTGGTCACCTGTTCCCATGTGTTGGAAGGTACTTCCTACTTTCTTTTCTTTTTTTTCTTTTTTTTTTTTTTTAAAAAAAAAACTTTATTTATTTATTTATTTGCCTTGGTGTTTGCCTGGAACTGGAACTACAGACAGTTGTGAGCTGCCACGTGGGTGCTGGGAATCGAACCTGGGTCCTCTGGAAGAGCAGACGGTGCTCTTAACCACTGAGCCATCTCTCCAGCCCCCCTACTTTCTTTTCTATCAAATTCAGTGTGGCTGGGTTTATGTTGAGGTCTTTGATCCACTTGGATTTGAGTTTTGTGCAGGGTGACAGGCTGGGATCTATTTGCATTTTTCTACACACTATCATCCAGCTATGCCAATGCTATTTGTTGAAGATACTATCCTTTTTCCATTGAATGTTTTTGGCCTCTTTGTCAAAGATCAGGTGTTCATAGGTGGTTTTTGGGTTAATGTCAGGATCTTCAATTCAATTCCATTGATCCACAAGTCTGTTTTTATGCCAGTACCAGGCTGTTTTTATTACTGTAGCTCTATAGTATAACTTGAAGTCAGGGATATTGGTTCTTTTGTTGAGCAAAATTGGTTTTGGCAATCCTGGCTTTCCTGTTATTCCAAATGAAATTGAGTATTGTTCTTTCAAGGTCTGTAAATAATTGTGTTGGGATTTTGATGGGAAGTGCATTGAATCTGTAGATTGTTCTTGGTAGAATTGCCATTTTTACTGTGTTGATCCTACCTATCCAGGAACATGGGAAATCTTTCCATTTTCTGATATCTTCTTCAAATTCTTCTTTTAGTAATTTAAAGATTTTGTCAAATACATCTGTTACTTCTTTGATTATAGTTACTCCAAGGTATTTAATGCTATTTTCAGCTATTATAAAGGATGATGTTTCCCTTATCTCTTTTTCATCCCTTTTATCTTTAGTGTATAGGAGGACTACTGATTTCTTTGAGTTAATCTTGTATCTTGCTACATTGCTGAAGGTGTTTATCAGCTGTAGAAGTTCCCTGGTAGAATTTTGTGGGTCACTTACATATGCAACCATATAATATGCAAATAGAGATAGTTTTACTTCTTCTTTTTCAATTTTTATCCCCTAAATCTCTTTTCCTTCTCTTATTGCTTTAGCTAAAACTTCGAGAACTATATTGAATAGATAAGGGGTCAAGAGAACAGCCTTGTGTAGTTCCTGATTTTAGTGGGAATGCTTTTAGTATTTCTCCACTTAGTGTTGGCTTCTTGTAAATCACCTCTATTACATTTAGATATTTTCCCTGTATTCAGATCTCTCCAGAACTTTTATCATAAAGGAGTGTTGGATTTTGTCAAAGGGTTTTTCAGTGTCTAAGGATATAATCATGTGGGTTTTTTTTCCTTCAGTTTGTTTACATGGTGGATGACATTTATGTTTTTTTTTTATATTGAACCATCCCTGCATTTTGGGATGAAACCTACTTGATCATGGTAGATGATATTTTTTGTATGTTGTTGCATACAGTTCGTCAGAATTTTGTTGAGACTCTTTTTTCTTTTTGCTTTATTTATGATGTTATTCATAAAAAAGTTTTAAAAATCCAAAAATTAATTTTATAATTAATTGTTTATGATGTTATTCATAAAAAAGTTTTAAAAATCCAAAAATTAATTTTATACATATTATGTATAACAATTTAAATATAATGAAAGGAATGAAACAAAGCATTTTGGAAATTCAGTAGCACATATTCTGCATATTCAGTACTTAAAGTACCAGTCTCCCAATATTAGATCTTATTTTTTAATATTAATATTTAAGAGATAAATATTAATCTCTTTTTATTTAAGAATTCTTTTTTATTCATTTTACATACCAAACACAGATCCTCCTCTCCTCCCTCCTCTCCCTTTCCCCAGGGTTTTCCCTGACTTACCCCTCATTCTTTTCTCCAACAGTGTAAGGTCTCCCAAGGGGAGGCAGCAAAACCTGGTACACTAAGCTGAGGCAGGTCCAAGCCCCTCCCACTGCATCAAGGCTGTGAAAGCTGTCCCACCATAGATAATAGACTCCAAAAGTTCAGCTCATCACCAGGGATTGATCCTAATCCCAGTGCTGAGGGCTCCTTAAATAGACCATGTTAGTTACACAACTTTTTCACATATGCAGAGGGTCTATTCTGGTCCAGTGCAGGCTCCACAGCTGTCATTCTAAAGTTTATGAGTTCCTACTAGCTGGTTCAGTTTTCTCTGTAAATTTCCACATCATGATCTTGCTCTCCCACTCTACCCCTGTTCCAGATTTACCATTCTATTCCTTTATGTTCTCATCCCCCATCCCTTCCTGTCTATTGCCTCCCTCCACCCCTAGTTTACTCAGGAGATCTCATCTATTTCTCATTGCCAGAGCAATCCACACATTCCTCTTAGGGTCCTCCTTGAAGCTTAGCCTCTCTGGTGTTGTGGATTGTAGCCTGCTTATTCTTTACTTTACATTCAGTATCCACTTATGAGTGAGTACACACTATGTTTGTCTTTCCTAGTCTTGGTTACCTCACTCAGGATAATATTTTCCAGTTCCATCCATTTGCCTGCAAATTTTATGATGTCATTGTTATTTTCTGCTGAAATGTTAATGCTGTTCAGAGTCCTAATGGCTCCCTTGGGTGAGGGGTTGAGAAGGCACAGAGTCAACAACACTGACCCTGGAAGCCAGGTGAAAAGCAAACATCGGATTTATTTATTCAGCAATCAGGAGAGCCTTTTATTTCCCCTTCCCAGGACCCAGGCCGTCCCTCATTGACTGGACACAATCAGGATTTATGACAGCACCTCCACTTGGTAAGAATGCATGATCGTCTCTCATTGGTTGGACACAATCTGGTGATATTTTGTGGCCATCCCTCATTAACTGGGCATGATAAGGAGATCTGACAATGTCTGTTGCTAGGCAGATTCTGCACAATCAGGAACTCTGGCAGTGCCTGTTTCTAGGCCCTCAGGCAGACTCCAAGGCCTCATAAGGAAGTGTATTATGTGAATGCATTGACAACTGGTTCGAGCCAATTTTCCTGACTGTATAGGCCTGTCTTACTACACTGAGTAATATTTTATTATGTATTTGTACTACATTTTTAAAAATCTACTCTTCAGTTGAGGAGCATCTAAGTTGTTTCCAAATTCTGGCTATTAGGAATAATGCTGCTATGAAAATAACTGAGCAAGTCTCCTTGGGGTATGATTTAACATCCTTTGGGTATATGCACAAGAGTGGTATCATTGCATCTTAAGATAGATTGATTCTCAATTTTGTGAGAAGTAGACATAATGATTTTCAAAATGGTTGTACAAGTTTACACTCCCACCAGGAGTGAAGGAATATTCCCCTTATTCCACATCTTCTTCAAAATAAACTGTCATCAGTGTTTTTCTTATCTTAGCCATTCTGACAACTGTAAGATAGTATCTCAGAGTCATTTTGAATTGCAATTCCCTGATGAATAAGGATGTTGAATAATTCCCTAAATGTTTTTCAGGCATTTGAGATTCTTCTGTTGAGAATTCTCTGTTTAGTTCTATAGCACATTTTTAAATTGGATTGTTTATTATTTTGATGTCTAGTTTTTTGAATTCTTTAGATATTTTGGAGATCAATTCTCTGTCAGATATGACATTGATGAAGAACTTCCCAGTTTCAGGAGGACTCATTTATTAATTTTTACTCTCAGTGTCTGTGTTATTGGTGTTATATTTAGAAAGTGGTCTCCTGTTCCAATGTATCCAAGGTTACTTCCTACTTTCTCTTCTATAAGGTTCAGTGTATCTGAATTTATGCTGAGATTTTTGATCTTTGTGGACTTGAGTTATATACATGGCAATAGATGTGGATTTATTTACAATCTTCTACATGTTGACATCTAGTTCTGTCAGCAACATTTGTTTAAGATGCTTTCTTTTTTCCATTGTACAGTTTTTTCCTAATTTGTCATAAATCAGGTGTTTATAAGTGTGTTGATTAATGTCAGGGTTTTCAGTTTGATGTCATTGGTCTACAAGTTGGTTTTTATGTTAATACAAAGGTTTTTTTTGTAATTTATATAGCAGAGTTTGAGTCTGAGATGGCGATGTCTCCAGGATTTCCTTTATTTTACAGGATTACTTTAGCTATCCTGGGTTATTTATTTTTCCATAGAAACTTGAATATTCTTCTTTTCAGGTCTGTGAAGAATTGGTTGTGATTTTGATGAAGATTATATTAAATGTGTAGATTGCTTTTGGTAAGATTGCCATTTTATTACCTTGGTTGATTCTACCTATCCATGAGCATGGGAAATATTTCCATTTTCGGTATCTTCTTCAACTTCTTTCTTCAAGGACTTAAAGTTCTTGTCATATAAGTCTTTCATTTGCTTGATTACAGTTACCCCAAGATATTTTATATTGTTTGTGACTATTATAAAAGGTGATTTCCTCTGATTTCATTTTTGGCTTGTTTATCATTTGTATATGGAAGGGCTACTAATATTTTTGAGTTAATCTTGTACCCTGCCACCTTACTGAAGGTGGTTATCAGCTGTAGAAGTTCTCTGACAGAATGTATGGGGTCATTTATATATACTGTCATATCATTATCAAGTAGCAAAAGTTTGACTTTTTCCTTTCCAATTTGTATTCCTGTGATCTCCTTTTATTGTTTTATTGCTCTAGCTAAAATTTTGAGTAGAGAGCCTTTACTTGTTCCTAATTTTACTCGAATTATCTTGGGTTTTACTCCATTTAATCCGATGTTGAATGTTAGCTTGCTGTATATTGCCTTCATCATGTTTAGGTATGTTTCTTGCATTCCTGACCTCTCTATGACCTTTATAATAAAGGGGTGTTGAATTTTGTCCAAGGCTTTTTCAACATCTAATGAGGTAATCATAAATTGTTTTCTTTGTTTCTATTTTATTGATTTCAGCCCTTCATTTGATTATTTCGTGGGATCTATTTATTCCACCTGGGTGAGGTTGCTTCTTTTTTTGTCTAGAGCTTTCAGATGTGCTGTAAAATTGCTAGGTGATTGTCTTCAACTTCTTTTTTTTTCTCTTAGTAATCGTTTTATAGTGTTCCATAAGTTAGGATATGTTGTACATTCATTTTTATTAAACTCTAGGAAGTCTTTAATTTCTTTCTTGACTCAGTGGTGCTTTAGGTGGGCATTATTCACTTTCCATGAAATTGTAGGCTTTCTGTAATTTGTGTTGTTGTTGAATTCTAACTTTAAGCCATAGTGGTTCAATAAAATACAGGGAGTTATTCCAATTTTTTTATGTCTATTGAGATTTGCTTTGTGATCAAGTATGTGATCAGTTTTAGAGAAGGTTTCATGGGATGCCAAAAAAATGTTCTTTAGATATCTATTAAGTCCATTTGAGTTATAACATCTGTTAGATCTCTTATTTCTCTGCCAAGTTTCTATCTGGCAGACATATCTATTGGTTAGAGTAGGGTGTTGAAGTCTCCCATTATTAACATGTGGGTTTTGATGTGCGATTTAAGCTTTAATAATGTTTCTTTTACAAATGTGGGTGCCCTTGTATTGGAACATTTGGAGCATAAATGCTCAGAACAGATACTTCATCTTGATAAAAATTTTTCTATGATGAGTATATGCTGTCCTTTCTGGTCTCTTTTGATTGACTTTAGTTTGAAGTCTATTTTGTTAAATATTAGGATAGTTACACCAGCTTGCTTCTTAAGTCCATTTGATTGGAAAACCTTTTTGCAACCCTTTACTCAAAGGCAGTATCTGTCTGTGAAGTTGAGGTGTATTGTAAATGGTTCTTTCCAGGTGTGGACCAGAGGTTTGGCCCACAGTCCCATAGAAACATACAGATGCTTGAATTATTTTTACACTGATTGACCGTGGGCCCAATCATATAACTTGCTACCCCCTTCATTTGAACCAATCCTTCTTGTTCAACCGTGTGTCGCTTAATGTCTGCATAATATCTGTCCAGGACTTACTTTCTTTCTTTCTTTCTTTCTTTTTCTCTTTCTTTCTTTCAGAGCCTCCATTGAGAATTCAGGTGTTATTCTGATCAGTCTACCTTTATATGTTACTTGGCCTTTTTCTTTTGCAGCTCTTAATATTTTTTATTTTGTATGTTTAGTAGTTTGATTATAATGTGGTAAGAGGAATTTTTCTATTTGGTGTTCTATAAGCTTCTTGTAGTTTTATAGGCATTTCTTTCTTTAAGTTGGGAAAGTATTTTTCTATAATTTTGTTGAATATATTTTCTATGCCTTTGAGCTAGTATTCTCCTCCTTCTTCTATTCCTATTATTCTTAGGTTGGGTTTTTTTCATCGTGTTCCAGATTTCCTGGACATTTTGTGTTACCACCTTTTTGGCTTTAGTGGGTTTTTTTTTTTTTTTGACTGATAAATCTATTTCCTCTGTCATATCTTAAAGGCCAGATACTCTCTTTTATCTCTTGCATTCTTTGGTTATGTTTGCATCTCTAGTTCCTATGTGTTTACTCAGATTTTTCATTTCCAGAATTCCCTTGGTTGGTGACTATTTTATTGCTTCTATTTCAGTTTTCAAGTCTTGAACTGTTTTCTTTATCTGTTTGATTGCTTTTTCATTTTTTTCTTTAAGGCATTTATTAATGTACTCCAGTTATTTTTCTTTTTCCTGATTTCTTTAAGGGAATTTTTCTTTTCCTCTTTAAAGGCCTCTATTATCTTCATAAAGTTATATTTATGGTTGTTTTCTTCTGCCTTTTCTGCACTGGGATGATCAAGTCTTGCTGTTGTAGAACTGATTGGTTCTGGTAGTGCCATTTCCATAATGCTTTTTATGTTGTTTTGTGTATTCTTGGTCTAATGTCTACTTACTTCTTCCTCCAATAAATGTAAACAATGTCTGTGTCTCAAGGAGCCATTTTTGATTCAATAGATACTGGAGTTGTTTGTGTCTCAGAGAGATGTTGTTGTCCTGGAGGACAGGTGGGTTTGAGGAGACATAATGGAACTTGTAGATTACAGGGTTAAATCAGGGGTGTTGATGGGGAGGTGTGTAGTGGATTATGTGTTACATTTTAAATAATTGTCCTGCCTATGGGTTTAATAAAAGCTGATTGGCCAAAAGGCAGACAGGAAATGTGGACAGGGCTACAAGGCTAGGAAAACTCTGAGTATAGGAAGAACAGAGACAGATACCAGACACAGAGCTACCAGAGAGACAACACAGATGCCAGAGAGTCATTGGAGCTTCCAGGACACACAGAGGAAAGAAGCTGAAATGCTGCTCTGAGAAAAGGTACCGAGCCACATGGCTAAACAAGATGAGTTGAGTTGAGAAGAAGGAGTTAGCAAGTTATAGGTCTGGGCCCTAGGTCAATCAGCATAAAAATAATATAAGCCTATGTATGAATATTTGAGGCTAAGTGGGGCTGAGAGTGGGACCAAAACCTTAGGTCTATCTTGGAAGATCTGGGCCAGAAACATATACAACAGAGGCCTGCCTCCAAGAGTCCTCTCTACTGGTCTGCAGTTGGGGCAGCAATGGGAAGGGGAGTGTGGATTATGTGCTTGGGCCCAAGTCCAGCCTTTAAATTTCTAGTTCTCTTTATTAGAAGATACTCTGCTGAGGAAGTTTATTGCTGCCCATTGTATTTGTATCTCTAGGAGATAAATAGTTGGATGTTCAACTATATACTCTTCTTGTTAACAGACAACTTCCTAAAATTTAGGTTTTTCTGCTTCTGTGCTTGCTACCTTAGCTTTTTTTTTTTTTTTTTTTAAAAACTTTATTTATTTATTTATTTGCCTTTGTGTTTGCCTGGAATGGGAACTACAGACAGTTGTTAGCTGCCACATGGGTGCTGGGAATTGAACCCGGGTCCTCTGGAAGAGCAGACGGTGCTCTTAACCTGCTGAGCCATCTCTCCAGCCCCCAACTACCTTAGCTTTTTAATCCTGCAGATTGCCTACAGTTAGCTTGAAAAGAAATGAGAGATTGTCGATGTGATGTTAACTGTAACTTACAGATACACAATTTGGTTTTTTGGGGGAAAGAATACAATCAAATCAAACTGTATTGGTGCCTTGCAACTTCAAACTGCTTAGAAACTGTTCTTTTGAAGGATTGTGACAATGACATTTTTAGGTTAGGGAATGGTAGGTACCTGATGAATGTGTGGTTTGAATGTAAAATGCACTTGTGTTTTAACACAGTGCAGGAAAGTTGTGATACTGTTAGAAGGTATAGACTCACTGCAGAAAATTGGTTACTGATTGGCGGACTTGAGGTTTTTATAGTTCAGACATACTTCCTACTTTGGAATGCCATGTGACCAACTGACCTCCCTCTCCTGCCTCACTGCCTTCTCCATCATAATGAAAGGTATACCCTCCATCATAAAACACAATAAACCTCCTTTCCCTAAACTCTTCCTTGTCAGGCATTTTTTTACAGCACTGAGAAAAGTAGCTAGTGCAGTGAATCTAACTATTTATTCATAATATTAAAGTGAAATACTTATATGCAGAAAGCATGCAGTCTATTCAGTGCTCACTTGATTGTCAGAAATCTCAATTGTCATACACTACTGTTTCATAGTTAGAGAACTGATTAATAACTATTACCATACACTACAGAGAGAAAATTTTCCTAGGTTTAGGTTTCTAAATGCTGATAGTATATAAAATGCACTCTGTATTTTCTTGGGTAGACTTCTTCTCTAGTATAATGTTAACTAGGTAAAGATCAGACAGAGCCTAGAGGGAAATGAGTAACTCTAAAAACATGTATATGAAAATATGTAGACATATACTCTCAAAGTGTACTATATGATATTAATTGTACTGTCAAGTCTTAATATTAAAGTTTTCCCACATAAACAAGCATAAATTAAAATTCAAAGGCTCTCTCTAATTTAAGTGTACATAATTCAGAGAATTTTTATCTGGGAGGCCAGAAATTTAAAACAATAGTTTAAAATGTTCTTTAAATCTTCTCTTGTGTAATTTATTATAATTTAAATTACATCCCATATAACTAGGTATGGCTGAATATTAATGAATAGAGATATACAGAACTAGTTTGGCACCCTAAATCTTCTATAGTTGCTAATTTATTCTCTCTTATTCATATTTTCTCCCCCTAAGAGGGATGATAATAGGCTCTAATTTAATAGCTATTATAAAATGGAAATGACTGAACATAGCTGTGGCTCCTACAATGTGTTCAATAGATGGAAGTTAGACTTATTTTTCTCTGTAAAAGAAAAGAACGTTGAAAGTAACACTCATTTATTTTTTAAGTACTAACTAGAAAATAATATAGCAATCAATTGATGTAATATAATCTCTGGTCCTCCTTCTTGGTTCCCTTCTGATTTAAACCAAGCTATTTGGTATATGGAAATGAGGATCATGACTGTCAGGTTATATAGTGAGACACTTTGAAATCTAAAACAAAAACATGTTTGGATCTTTTGCTTTTCCTCACAAAATACTTATCTGTGCCAGGATTCCTGGGTGTCCTCACTCCTGATTTAAGTATACTATTGCAAGTATGCAATATAATGTATTGAACTTTTATAGGAATTTCATTCTGGGGCTAGTGAGATGGCTCAGAGGGCAAAAGAACATGTAATCAATCCTGATTACCAAGTCTGATACTTGGGACACACATAACAGAAGAAGTGAACTAACCCCTCACCAAGGAGTCCTCTGACCTCGCATATGTATTCTGGTATACACACACACACACACACACACACACACACACACACACACACACCAACATAAGTAAAGTAAGTGGTTTTAAATATTTTAATAAAAGCAAAGGTTCTGTCCTGGATTCCCCATGGGAGTTTTCAGTTTGGCAAATTTCCTCAGTGTGTGTATATTGACAACTAAATCTCAATATGACAATGTTGATAGATGGGACTTTTAAGACGTGACTGATTTCAAAGCATTAGGCTCTTACCTTGGAAGGAAGAAGCTAATAAAAAGAATGAGTTCAGTCTCCTTACCCTCTCTTTCTGTACTCTTGACATTTTGTCTTGAGATGGTACACTATGGATCCCCAAGTGTAGATGCCTCCATATTGGGAATCTAGCTTCCATAACTACAAAAATTGAATTTGTGTTTGTAAATTCCTAGTTTTCAGCATTCTGTTATAGCAGCAAAAAGTAAACAAACACAGCTATCTTGCCATTTTGCTTTTTAAAATGTTGCTGACTGGAAAGAAGAATAAAAACATAAGAAAAATTGATTTGTGTACAAGAAAATGGCTCTGTAATTATTAGTGATGAATAATACTATATAGCAAGAAATTTAGTAAAACTTACAACTATAGAACTATAGTCTCAAAGAATGCTTTCTTTTTTCCCTTTTATTTAACAAATATTTTCCTCCACTGTTTCCCTTCCCTCTTCTTCTCCTTCATCCCCCCACCTTTCCCACTCCCACTCTCATTCACTCCTCAAAGAGGGTCAGGCCTCCCTTGAGCAGTCAATACAGGGTAATATACCAAGTTGAGGCAGGACACATCCTCTCCTCCTTGCAACAAAGCTGAGTAAGGTATCCCACCATAAGGAGTGGGCTTCAAAAAGCTAGTTAATGTAATTGAGATAATTTCTGGTCTCATAGCCAGGGGGCCTACTAACAGGTAAATCTAAGCAACTATCCCTGTCATTGAGAGGGCCTGGCAGACTCTCCAACTGCCAGTCCAAAGTACATGAGCTCCCATTAGCTTGTATCAGTTGTCTCATAAGTGGATAGTAAACACAAAGCAAAGGATGAACAGGCTAGATTCCACAACCCTAGAGAAGTTAGATAGAGAGGAAGATCCTAAGAAGGATACACATGGATTGCCCCAGGATGGGGAAATTGTTAAGATCTCTTGGGTAAACTGAGAAGAAGTGTAAAGGGGAGAGGATGGTGGTGGGAACATGAGCATTCTAGATGGCCAAGTTGGGGGAGGGAAGGAGAAGGAGAGAGCAATGAAAGAGATATCCTAACAGAGTGAGCCATTATGGGTTTAGGGGGAAACCTGGTACTAGAGAAATGTACAGGAACCCACAAGGAGGTCCCAGCTAAGACTCCTAGCAGTGCTGGAGAGGGTGCCTGAACTGACCTTCCCCTGTGGTCAGATTGAGGACTACCCTAATTGTCAATCATATAACCTACATCCAATAACTGATGGAGGTGGATGCAGATAATGCTTTCTTAAAGCAGTGTTTGAAAACCCATTTGACTAGTGAGCCACTTTCTACAAACTGTGCGATAATCCTACAAGTTAATTAAGGACATTTTAGGAATTACTTAGGAGGCATTTTTGCCTGGTAACAGCAAAATGAATAGTTTTAAGGGAAAATGTAGACACATACTTTAAGAACACTATACGTTTAAATAATTTAACAAAGTTTAATTAAAATAGAATAATAATTCATAAATATAAATTTTATTTTTACCATTTTAATAAGTATTTGATTTGTTTTAAAGTAATTATTTAAGAAAATGTGTAATCTATCAACAAATGAAATTCAAAAGTTTTATGAATATTTGAGACTAAATAGACAAATTATAGATTATAATTGAGTAATGAATTATTGTATTTAGAATTGGTGAGATTTGTTTTGATGTCCTAACACACAGAATTTCTGCATTTTATAGTAAAAAACTCAATTTACTGATTTTTACAATTGTGAGGTTCATTGCTAAATAAGAATGGGCAGCTCCCCCTAGGGGAACACCTGACTCAGTCTTGAGGTTGGGGGGAGAAACCTGGATCTGCCAGGAGTGGAAGCTGAACTAAGCAGTATTGGAACAGTGGGACCTTGAGACCACCTGCCCAGAGAGGGGATGGGGAGTTGTGAAGAAGAGAGAATGACCTGAGGGAGGGGGAAGGGACCTTGATTAAGGATATACAAGGATAGAAAAAAAAAGAAATGCTATTTTCACTACTAATAAAATCACAGTGGGAGTCATTATGTGTAAAAAATAAGAATGGGCAGAGGGAGAAGTAGATAGTCTTCATCAAGAGCGAAAGAATGTCCCCATTTTGTGTTTTCATCACCATTTTTTTCACACTGTCTTGTGAATTCTAGAGTAATCTAGAGATGTACAGATTCAGAATTTGGACCAAATGAATGCAATTCACAAAGGTAACCCTTAGGCTTCTCACATAGATACTGTTCTCTCTATGTATCTCAAAAGACTTTCATCATCAGTGTGCTGTATAAGTCTTGTCTTACTCTTTAGTTCACTATTAAATATAATTGTACAATAGTTTATTCAAAATAAAAATAGTTTAGATGTAACTTAAGAACTCAGTACAAGGAGGAGTTATAAATTTGTGGTCATTTGAGTGAGTACTGAGGGCATTCAGAGAATTTTCATTAATTGTTATAAATGAAAATGTTGGGCCAGTGAGATGACTCATCAGGTGAATGTACTTGATGCAAAGCATGACAATTTCAGTTTGAAACTCATGTCTCAGATGATAGAAAGAGATAACCAGATCTTCAAGTTGTCTTTTGACTTTCACACAAATGCCCAAGCACTTACAGTCTACCTCCACCCCATGCTGGGCACATGGACATGCACACAAAATAATAAACAAAAATATATTTAAAAATAATAACTATAAATTTTATTCATTTAGCATCATCATAAAAACAATTACTTTTAAACACTACCCTATCAATGCAAAAACTTGTGTAATGCTTCCAATCTTATTAATAATGAATGGATGCCAACACTATTAGAAAGTATGAGAAAGATATGCTCCAGGAACAAATATCTCCAAACCCATAGTGACTCAGCACATGTAAAAATGTTTCTCACTTTCAGTACACAGTTAAAACAGGTCCACATGGTCTCAACTCATAGTTATGACTCAGCAATTACCTTTATAGAAGTGTAGTGTTGTCACAACAGTGTGACACATACTGGTTTTAAATAATTTGAAGAAAAACACACAAATTACTTGTTACATATTATCAACAAAAGAAAATCACATGGATTTGACAAAGAGGTAGGAATAGTCCTAAACCAAACTAGTAACATACATATGTCATAGATGGGACACTTCATAAGTTGAGAAAAGAAAATACTGTTCTCAAACATCTACTCTTTTCAATGTGACAGGTTTGGGCATTCCTGTGCTGACAATTTTGCCATTATGAATTGATTTTTATGTTTTTTCAATAAGTCCTTAACTTCTCCTTCAATACTTATAACATCTGTAAGTTATTTTATTTTTATTTTGAATCAACCAGTGTATAATTATATTTAATAGTGGACTAATGAGTAACACAAGACTTATACAGAACACTGATGCTGAAAAATTTCTGAGATACGCAGAAAGAACAGTATCTGTGTGAGAAGCCTAACGATTACCTCTGTGAATTAAATTCATTTGGGCCAAATTCAGCATCTAACTTTTTCAAGCCATTTTAAAGTGTATGCACCGTCTATTGAGGATCGATCTAGAAACCCAAATCATTAAGACTGAAAACAGCTGTCAACATGGATCTGAGCCACTTGTCTGATAATCACTGAATGTCTTTGGCTAAATATAACCTGACTCAAGAGACCTTGTTAACACACAATTGGCATTTCTAAGTTATTTTATGGACTATTAACTTTATTTTCCTGGCATGTTCAAACTAGTGATATACACCCATACTGTATGATTTCATTAATAAAGTGTTCAGAAGCATGCAAAATTAATCAATGGTGTCAGAAGTCAGGAGAGCTGTTACATTTAGTAAGAACTGACTGAAAAAGAGCAGATGGAGCTTCAGCTTTGTGTGTGTGTGTGTGTGTGTGTGTGTGTGTGTGTGTGTATAAAGAGGGAGGAAGAGATCAATTATGTTAATGTTGATTTTGATTATACAGGTGTGTGCACTGTACCAAATGCATTAAGTTTGATCACTTTTATGTATGATGTATTTGAATACAAATCAAAGAACCAGTTGAATTTCTGTTACAGCTCCATGATTTCCACTGCAGCATATCCCTCCTTACAAAAGACAGTGAAGAATTTGAGTGACTGCTTTTTCTACTGCTCTTTCAATTCCCTCTCTCCATTGCTTATATAGTGGACACTTCCTAATATTTGCTATAATCTATTTTGTGTGTGCCTGGAGATGAGACGGAGAAAATACTTTGTGAGTGTTCACACTCAATTATTCAGTCCTCTATACTCTAATGTGTGCACCCAAAACTCTGGTAGCTGGTGAACTATCCACATTGAACTCTTGTATTATGTCATTGCACCTACACCAGCTAAACCAGTGCTTCCATCTCTCCTGAATGTACTGATCTCCCCACAAATAGTGAATCAGCTTGTTGCTTTACAATGTCATTTCTCCAATAGGTTAAGAAATTCTGAGTTTAATATTTCTCTGACTTTTTTTTCATTTCACAAATGAGTGGTATCAACATTCTTTTCCAGCTTACCATGTTAGACAAATTAATGATGTTTGAGAGTGTCTCTCATAATGTTTCCTAGCAATTAAATTCAGATTATTGTTTTTAAAAATACCTTAACATTTATTTCTTTTTTAATTAAAAAAATTTAATTAAAAGACAATTCCTTTACTTTCTCCTTCCCTGTTCTCCCTCCTGTGTGCCCTCTTCCCAATCCCTCCTCCTCCCTTCTTTTATTATTATAGTTTCAAATTTAGGCATAAATATGTACATAGAATCTGATGAAGAATTTTAGTGTGGTATATATGTATGATTTTAGAGCTGACTACTTAATACTGGATAAGCAATTAGTGGGCTCATCCTAAGTGAGGCTAATTCTCTGTATATCAGCAGTCATTAGTCGCCTAAAGTTGCTTGTCTAAGAATGAGACCCCTTGAGATTTTCCCCTGCTGTGTTAGCATATCTATTGATGGTGTCATTGTTCAGGTCTTATTTAGGATTCCAAATTGTTAGGTTATCATAGACAGCTTCCTTGCCATTTTGAAAAGACACAATCTCACATAAGTCTTCCTTGCTCTCTGGCACAGACTGTCTCTCTATTCCTTTTTTTTTATGATGTTTCCTGAGCCTTAGGTGCAGAATTTGTGTTATAGATATATCCACATGGACTGGGCTCCATAAGATATGTTGATCTCTGCATTGTGACCTGTTGTGGGTTTCTTTAATTGATTCCATTTGCTATAAAAAGAGGCTTCTTTGATTAGGGGTGAGAGCTTCATGTGGATACAATGGTAAGTTTTAGACTATACTTAGGAATTATACTGGTCTAGTAAAGCTATGACAGTAACTTCCCTTCCAAGATTCATGACCTCAGCAGCTGGGGTTAGTGGGCTAGGTTTCTAGTATCACAAATAATTTCCCTCCTATTAAGTGGACCTTAATTAATTATCCAATTACATAGCTGTTGTTTGCTGCCAAGATATGAGTGCTACTATTGTACCTTTAGGAACAAACATCTTGCCAAATTGGTCATTTTTATAGTCCATTAGCATCACAGACTATTGATTGTTTCCCTTCCTTGGCACAGGAAGAAGAATTGCAGGTTAGATATAGCTCTAATTTTTGAAATCCTGAGTCTGAAGCATGTAGTGTGTACCTTCTACCTCTGAGATGTAACCAGAAACAAGAGCAATAGCCTATATTGTTTTTGGAGTCATTTGGACTACCTTGATTAACAACTTAAATGGAGGTTTTTCATGCTGTATTGGTTTTTTTAAAAAAAGTATTCTGTGGCTCTTGTGGAGTGCATTGCTAGCCCAAGTAGCATTACTTCATTTACGATTATGTGGCTGGACTATGGTGATATACACCTTTAATCCCAGCACTTGGGAGGCAGAGGCATATGGATATCTGTAAGTTTGAGGCCAACCTTGTCCTAAAGTGAGTTCCAGGAAAGCCAGGGCTACACAAAGTAATCCTATCCCAAAAAACTAACAAAAAAAGATGTATGTGGTTTGTGTGTATACATACACTTACATGTATTGCTTGCAAATTCAGTTGAATATAAAATAGTATAACTCCTTGAGGTTTTATCAAACATCTTTGGTATTACATAGCAGAGGAGAATCTTTCCTAGCTATACTTCGGATAGAGAATTAATATCCAAAAATATATTTTATATAAGAACTCAAAAGACAAGAGTCAAGAAAGCAAACAAACCAATTAAAAATGGGCTATGGATCTGAACAATAAAAGAAGTTTAAAAATGGCTATGAAATTTCTCAAAACATGTTTGTCATCCCTAGCAATTAAGGAATGGAAACTAAAACAACTTTGAGAATTCATTTTACCCCAGCAAGAATAGCAAAGATAAACTAAGCAACTTACAATAAATGCTGGTGAGGATGTGAGAAAAGAGGAACTCTCATTCACTATTGATGGGGATGCAAACTGGTGCAGATGCTAAGGAAATCAGCAAGGAGAATCTTCAAATAGCTAAAAAATAAATTACCATATGATGCAGCTAGCTATTTCACTTACTGGCATATGCTCAAAGAACTAGACTCCACATACACTTCCACAGCCATGATCATTGTTGTTATATTTACAATAGATGAAAATGGAAACAACTTAAATATCCTAAACCATTAAACAGATAATTAAACTGGCTCATATCCATTATACAATACAGTCATTCATAGCTGCAATAAAAAGTGAAATCATGAACTATGTAGGTAAATGGATGAAACAAGAAAAGATCATGTTGAGTAAGGTATCACAGTCCCAAAAACATTAGTGTGGTGATATATTGTATATTTAATAAAATAGTCTGGAATATGAGAGGACAGAGTAACTCACAGAGCCAAGTAATGAAGGACAGTGAGTCTTGACCCAAACCTTTAATCCCATCACATGGGTAACAGAGACCCAGACCCCTCTGTATCTCTGTGAATTCAAGGCCTAACAAAGCAAGGTAGTGGTGGCACTCACCTTTAACCTAGTTCTAGGCAAGTTGAACTAAGAAATAAGATAGCTGGGTAAGGGGAAAGAAGGGAGGAGTTAAGCTTCCCCTGCCACTTCCCCTTTCTGCTAAGGACAGGAAGTTGAAGTCAGAGAATTTGTGGAGACAGGCTGGGTAAAGAGTGGCTATGAGATATTTCTTTTATCTCTCTGATATTTCAGCTTTTTTCCCCAATATCTGACACTGGATTTTTATCCTAATATCAAATAGAATTTGTGCAATACACCTGTACTTTCCCATCAAAAGTTTCTTACTCTAAATCCCAAAATGTGAGGTTAAAATCTGCAATAACCACAGACAAAAACCAGAAAAGTGAAAGGGAACAATGGAAGGGAGGGCAGAGTGGTAAATAGCAAGATTCAGGCAATTTGAATGGAAACATCGAATAACAGAGAGGGGCATCTCGTTGTGGAGGGTGGAGAGAAGTTAACATTTATTTCTTCTGCTACTGCTAATTTCCAGTTAGATTCTGTTATATAAATCCAAAGTCAGAGCTATATATGTTCTTTTTACTTTTAAAAGTTAACAATAACATAGTTTTCATTAATTTCAAAATATTTTTATTCTTTAAATATCCATTCAGCAGTACCTCCCTCCAATTTTCTCTAGTATCTCCACCTCGTCTACTTCCCAAAATTTATGTAAGCTTTTTAAAATGGTATTAATAACCACTGAGTTCAGTTACTGTTGTCCCTAAGTGAATGGATGTAGAGCCATCCAATGGGGCATGTGTCACATCACCGAAGGAGAAAAACTTACCTTCCCTCAGAAGTCAACAATTGCCAATATCTCCTCTATTAGGAATGTGGTTCCAAGAGTTCCTCTTCCATTCCAACTAGAATGGTAACTGGCTTAATCTTATGCAGGTTTCGTGCACATAACAATAGCTACTGTGAGTTCATGTATTGCAACAGCCATGTCACATCTAGAAGTCAGCATTTCACAGCTCTGCCCAATCGAGCAACTCTTCCATACTTCTTATCCTCTTTTCCATGATGTTTACTGAATCTTGGATGAAGGAAGACTGATAAAAATGACCCACACCCAGCTGAGTATTCAGAGTTACTTAGGCTTTGCACTTTAACAACTTTGAGTCTCTGCATTAACTACTCTAGAGTGCTTCACAACTTTGAGTCTCTGCATTAACTACTCTAGAGTGCTTCTACTACAGAGGTTTCTCTTACCAAACTTAAAAAGCCCAAGTTGAGAGGTGAGCAGATTCCAGGACCTGAACCACACATCCGGAGAGTCCCTCTCTAAGACCGAGGTGAATCCCTAGCGTCTGATCTCAGCTCTTCCTAGAAGACAGGAGCTAGGGTTTGGTTGTGAGGGGCTCCTCCAGCCACAACTAAAAGAGGGGACCTTGCATGGCCAGGCCCCACCTCCAGGGCTAACTGCTTCAGACTGAGGCTTTTGAAATTCAGACCCCATCCAGAGGTGAGAAGATACCAGCACCTGGACCACCCATCTGGATAGTCCCTCTCCATGACCAGGGTCAATCCATAGAGTCTGATCTCAGCTCTCTCTAGCAGACAGGACCTAGGGTTTGGTTGTGATGGACTACTCCAGCCACACCTAAAAGAGAGGACCTTGCATGGCCAGGCCCCACCTCCAGGACAAACTGCATCATCAGAGAAGGACTGAGGATTTGAAATTCACACCCCTGTCCAGAGCAGAGTCAGAGATCAGGCAGACTCCTTGCTCAGAGAAGATAGGACACACACAAGCAATCTTGCCACAAATGAATAGGAGCTGAATAAGTGTGAACCACTGAATCCATGGGCAGACGCCAGTGCAAAATACATATAACAATATAAAGAACAACAAGGCAACACCAGAAGAAACTAGTGTTTCTACAGGTACAAGACCTGAACAGAGCAATGAAGAGGAAACAGAATGAAACAACAGCAAAAACACCTTTATGAAGATTATTGAAGCCTTCAAAGAAGATATAAAAAATTCCCTTAAAGAAATAGAAAAAAATACAAACAAGAGAAGAGATGAACAAATCCTTGAAAGAAAACCAAGAAAAGATAAACCAAAAAATGAAAGAAACATTCCAGGAACTAAAAACTAAAATAGAAGCAATAAAAGAGGCACAAAATGAGGCAAGGGTAGAAATAGAAAATCTGAAGAAAAGAGCTGGAACTACAGCTACAAGCATAACCAACAGAATTCAAGAGATGGAAGAGAGAATCTCTGAAGTAGAAGACTCAGTAGCAGAAATAGATACATCAGTCAAAGAAAATACTGAAACCAAAAAAGCCATAACACAAAATGTTCAGGAAATGTGGGACACAATGAAAAGAACAAACCTGAGAATAATAGGAATAGAAGAAGGAGAAGAATACCAGCTCAAAGGGACAGATAATGTATTCAATAAAATCATAGAAAACATTCCTAAATTAAAGAAGAAAATGGCTATAAAGTTACAAGAAGCTTACAGAACACCAAATAGAAATGACCCCCCAAAAGTCCTCTTGCCACATAATAATCAAGCCACAAAACATACAGAACAAAGAAAGAATTTTAAGAGCTACAAAAAAAAGGGCCAACTTACATATAAAGGCAGATCCATCAGAATAACTCCTGACTATTCAATGGAAATGATGAAAGCTAGAAGGACTTGGTCACAAGTTATACAGACACTAAAAAAGCATGGCTGCCACACTAGACCACTATACCCAGCAAAATTATCAATCACCATAGATGGAGTAATAATATATTTCATGACAAAGTCAGACTTAAACAATACCTATCTACCAATCCAGTTCTTCAGAAAGCATTAGAAGCAAAATTCCAACCTAAGGATCCCAGATACACACATGAGACCACAAATATTCAATAATCCCACAGAAGAAAAGCCCAGAGAAAGGAAATACATACAAGCTACCACCAAAAAACAGGAAATATCAATCAGTGGTCACTAATATCCCTTGATATCAATAGACTCAATTCACCTATAAAAAGACACACTCTAACAAGATGGATACAAAAACAGAAGCCATCCTTTTGCTGCATAGAAGAAACACACCTCAACCACAAAGACAGACACAGGCTCAGAGTAAAGGGTTGGGAAAAGATTTTCCAATCAAATGGCCCTGAGAAACAAGCTGGTGTTTCTACCCTAATAATCTAACAAAGTAGACTTTAAACTAAAATCAATAAAAAGAGATCAGGATGGACATTACTTATTCATCGCCGGACAAATTGGTCAATAGGAGATCTCAATCTTGAATATTTATGCCCCTAATATAAGGGCACATATCTATGTAAAAGAAACACTGTTAAAGCTCAAATCCCACATCAATTCTCATACCCTAATAGTGGGAGATTTCAATACCATCTTTCACCCCTGGATATGTCAACCAGACGAAACTCAACAGAGAAATAAGGAGTCTAATGGAGGTTATGATGCAAATGGATTTAATAGATATCTACAGACACTTCCACCCAAATGCAAAGGAATATACATATTTCTCAGCACCTCATGGAGCTTTCTCTAAAACTGGCCACATAATTTGTCATAAAGCAAATATCAACAGATACAAAAAAATGGAAATAATCCCTTGCATCACATCGGACCACCAGGGCCTAAAGTTACAGTTCAACAACATCAAAAATCACAGAAAGCCTACCAACTCATGGAAACTAAACATCACTCAGCTGAACCACCTCTTGGTCAAGGAAGAAATTGAGAAAGAAATCAAAGTCTTCCTAGAATTTAATGAAAATGAACGCACAATGTAACCAAACTTGTAGGACACAATGAAAGTAGTCTTAAGAGGAAAATTCATAGCACTCGATGCCTATATGAAAAGCCTAGAGAAATCCCACACTAGAGAACGAAGAGCACAGCTGAAAGACTTAAAACAATTAGAATCAAACTCACCTACAAGGAGTAGACAGCAGGTTATAATCAAACGTAGACCTGAAATCAATACAATTGAAACAAAAAGAACAATACAAAAAAAAATCATTGAATCAAAGAGTTGGTTCTTTGAGAAAGTCAACAAGATAGATAAGCTGTTGTCCAAACTAACCAAAAAGGAGAGAGAGAGAGTATCCAAATCAACAAAATCAGAAATGAAAAGGGGGACACAACAGACCCCCAGGAAATCCAGAGAATTATCAGGTCATAGTTTGATTCCACAAAAATCGAAAACCTAGAAGAAATGAACAGCTTTTTAGACAGGTACCATTTACCAAAATTAAATGAGGAGCAGATTAAACACCTAAACAGACCTATAACAAGAAAGAAAATTGAAGCTGTCATTAAAAGCCTCCCAAGTAAAAAAAAAAAAAAAAAAAAAAAAAAAAAAAAAAAAAAAAAAAAAAAAAAAAAAAAA